>LOJH01016306.1:0-22913 GCA_001685095.1 Ellobius talpinus
TGAATACAATTTGTGTGTTGTTATTTCGGGGTATAAGCTAGCCGTCTGGGAGCCAGGTGGGATGAAAAGCAGGCCCGCTCCCCTTTCACTACACTGTCCATCCCATGTGACTCTGTTGTCCACCCTGTGTGACAATGTTGTCCACCCCGTGTGACTGTTGTCCACTCTGTGTGACTCTGTTGCCCACCCCGTGTGACTCTGTTGCCTACCCAGTGTGACTTTCTGTTGTCCACCCCATGTGACTCTGTTGTCCACCCCATGTGCTCTGTTGCCCACCCCGTGTGACTCTGTTGCCCACCCCATAGTGGTGTGGGGAAGGACTGAATGAGAAGCTAAGCAATCCATACGGTGGCACTCTCTTGCTGAATACCGCTCCACTGAGCCCTATCAGGACTCCAGTCCGGGACTTGCACATCTCAACCTGCTCTGAGCTCCTGTACCCCAGTGCCCTCATGTGCCATGCTGTCTCACCAGAATGCTTTTATGTCTGTCTTCCCTCCACAAGTCAGGCCATCTCATTGATGTCTGTCTTTCAGTACTGAAGACAGATCCTGGTTCATGCAGATACTGTGGACTCTCCAGAAGATGGACTGTTACCATGACACCTATGTCAGTGTACCCATAGCTCTTATTCTCCTCAGGAACTCACTGGGTGACCTCGAGTCATTCATTCCCTCACCAGCTCAGTCTCTTTCTCATTTATGAAGATGAAGGTGTTAACCCAGCTGGAGGAATCTTTCTGATTCTGATGTTTTCATTTCATCACAATGTGCCCTATCCTTTTCTAGAAGGTCCTGTCTTCTACTTCGAGGGGCTATAATGAATGCTAGGATTTTCTTCTGGGAATGAGTTCCTTCCAGGGCAGCGTGAGGACATCCTGGAGACGTTTTGATGCATTCCAACAGGAAATGGAGATGGGTCCGTAGGAAAGTCTTCTCCTGGCCTTGATTTCACTTATTAGTCTGAACTCCATGGAGATAGGCTATCTGGGGGAAAATCATTTTAATAACTGAGAGGAAATGGAATTAAGGATGCTGGCTGCCGGCTGACCAGAGCTGGGTGACTCTCCTGTGGGGAGTTAATTTGTGTCTGCTCCTGCTGCCTATCTGATTAGATGCTCACTCATGTGTCACTCTGCCAAGAGTTTCCACTGAGATGGTCCCTTGAGATATGGATTCAAGGGCTTTGTGAGGGCAGAGGGTTGGGGAGGTGCCCAGGGTTAGGGGACGCTTGGTCCATGCAGGATGGCTCTAAATGTGATGTGCACATGGTAACACAGAGGACTGGACTGAGTGTCATCAGCCCCCCTTTGAGAAAGGGTCTTGTTTTCCACAGCATGAATGGACAAAGTCCTATAATTGCGACAGTTCCGTGTATACCTGGGCTGTCACCTACTCAGTGCACAAACCTAGGGGGAGTCAGTGTGTGGTTTCATCAGTGTGTAGGGAGCGGCCGAGGCTCAGAGCACTGAGCCCTCAGTCTCAGATGTGGGCAGTCTGGGCAGACTGCTCTCAATCCCGGTCATGGAGCGGACATGGCAGGTGTGAAGAGGCTGAGGATCCTGTCGGGCATCTACCAGACATTTCACAGAGAAGTCAGAAACATTCTCTGAAAGAATCCAGATCCATCATTGGTCTAGACTGGACTGGACAAGGTCAGCAGCATCAAAGAGCAGATCTAAGGTCGAGGAAATGTTCACGGGCTTTTGAGATGTTCCATTTTCTCCTAGTCCATTCTGTTACTGTTGCTACTAATAGTAAGGTTGCTTGATAAATCTCTTCAAGTTTTAATTTTTTACTTTTGCATCATCCTGGAAACCAGGATTTTAGGTGTGTAGGCAAGTCTTCTGTACCTGTGACACTCTCTCAGTATTAAATATTTTAAAATTTGAGACAGGGTATCACCATCACTATGTTGCCTCTGCTGACCCTGTACTTACTTTGTAGCCTATGTACATCTTCAACTGGTAATCCTCCTGCCTCAGCCTCCTAAGAGGCTAGGATTACAGGCCTATGGCGCCATGCCCAGCCCCAGCCTGTTGGTTTGCTTGCTTTTGAGACAGAGTCCAGCTAAACAGCCTCAGATAGTACTGAACTTTTAAATCTCCTGCCTCAGCCTCCTGGTTGTCAGGATTATAGGCATGCACCACCATGTTGGGCTTCTTCCAGCATTTAATTAAGTCAGAACCTCTAGATGCAGGGAGTGACAAGGATTGATTTTTTTTAATTAAGTAAAGCTATCAAAAGTAGCATAAAACTAAACTAGTTCATCTCCCAGATGATCTGAGCATGCACCCAAGGTTCAGGAGCAGAGTTAGGCAGACAAGGCCTAGGTTAGGCAGACAAGGGGCACAACACAGGCTGGAGGTTACCGGTAGGGCTGTGGTATGGGGACCGCTCAGTGCAGGCTGCCAAGGGGCAGTAGTCAATGTCGCTTTCAATGTCAGCAGCATTAGCTGGGTTATGGTGGCTATCACAGACAGGACATGCAACAGAGTCTCTTATCAGACCTCAGATAGATAATACTTTGTCTCAGGGGGCATGTGGCTTAATTCATAGCAAGAGAAAATTGGGTTAAGCTGGGGAAAGTGGGTCATGGCCCTAAAATGCTTCCCTGTGAATATGGTGCTTTGAGATGAGGGACCAGAATGGCGATGACTCTACTGGGAGCTACGGAACTCTGGCTGGTGCTTTACAAGGGCCAGCAGGGCTGAGGCTCTCTGTGAATGTCGTCTGAGGGTGGTACACCTCTTCTCTGGAACACCAAGTGAAGACTCCGGAAGGCTGAGGACAGCAAGGGCAGGGGACCAGAGCCAGCAGCTGCTCACTGACATAGCAGCCTAGGAAGGTCCCTGGATATGGTCACAGTTCCCATGCACTGAAGGAACTGGTAGGGGCAGGTCAGCTGGGTCTTCATTTGAATACAATAGTAGTGAGGAGACTCCAGGGGCCCCTGTGGGGTAGTGGTGAGGCCTCTGATGCTGGCTTTCGCTCTGGATTTCTCATGGAGCCCAGCAAGGACCAGCCCCAGGCTGCAGACCTTCTGTGCCTAAGAGGAGAGGGATGGGCAGAAATAGGGACTGTGGACTTCATGAATGGAACCGGCTTTGAGAGGTGGCAGAGTGGGGGAGGGGAAGAGGTAGTGGGTGGAAGGGCAAGGCAGAAGAAGAGAGGCCTCATCTGCTTGCTTGTGTTTTCTGCATGCAAGACTCCAGCTTCTAGCATATTTTTAAATCCATCAGATGTGAAAGGCTATTTTAAATAGACCCATGGTGTGAAGCTGGTAATTCCTCTTGCTACAATAGAAAAGGTGGCAGGGCCCTGCCAGGGACTCAGCACCTCTGCCCACACCAGGGAAGATGTAGAACTCTCTGGGGGACACTTAGGCCAGATGCTTCCCTCCACAACATGGGACCTTCAAGAAGGAGGGGACAGAGCATTCCTGGGTGATGAGGAAGTGGGTGGTGCATCCTTTCCTTTCCTCTGGTTTGGGTACAGTGGGTGTGTGGGCCTTGGGAGTCATTCTTTCCATGACTCCCATTCCTAGGAGCAGAGGACCAGGAATGCTAACTCCATTTCTGGTCAGAGCTCCAGGAGGTCAACTCCTCTGGGAGATTCTCCAACCTTATGCTCTGTTTCTTGGCTCTAACCCAACCCCTGGAGCTGCTCAGAGCAAGTTTAATGCCAACGTCTGCCTGTGCCCCTGGAATATGAGCTTCTCTTTCCCTCTCCAGCTTTCCTTCGTTAGTAATGGTTTCAGGGCGAATCTCTTAAGAGCTCAGATGTTCCTGGGTGCTTTTGAATCTATTTCTGCTGTGGTCAAGGCAGTAGCAACAAGAGTTGTTGGCTGTTGATGTTGTCATCCAATACACTCTCTTGTATCCACTCTGGGGCCTCTAGATAGTCCTGTTGGCACACAGGGGTCCCACTGATGGGGACCTCCCCTAAAATGGTGGAAGCAAATACACAAACAGAAGCTTGGGCACAGATAACATGCATACCAAGAGCCCTGAGGTTCTTCCTCTGCAGGTTCCAGGGAGGAGTAGAGATCCAAGGGCTTGGAAGAGGTCCCAAGGGTGGGAAGACTGTGGGGGCTATAGTGGCAAGAGCGTGGCTTGTCCCTTATGGGGTTTTAGGGGTTTCTTCCTCTCATGTGTCTTGGAACTCCGAGGGCAGGAAGTCTGCTTGTTTCCCTCTAGACTCCCTCAACTCATGTACCCCAAAACCAACTAGAAGCACCCTCGAGCTTCACTTTCAGATGGGAGAAAATCAATCCTTTCTTGATGTATACACAATTGTTCCCAAAAATATTTTTTCTTAATTAAAATAGGCACAGAATTTAGTTTGAGCCACTTAAAATATGTAAGTCAGTACCTTTAAGTACATTTATATTCTCACATAGAGCCGTTCCCATTCTCCATTTCTAGAACTTTCTCACTACCCCAATGTTAAAGTGTTTTAGAAAGCACTTGTATAAAGGTGGGTCATTTTGGAGCACGCTGTCTCCGGTATTTTCTGGTCCATAGACCCGGAATCTATCCTTTACCACACCCTGGTAAATACAGAACTGAAGGATGCCAGAATTCTGCCTGGGACACCTTGCAACTGATGATGCTAGGCCTGCACAGCTTCAAAGCACAGCAAAAAGAGTCATGGTGTGCTTAGTTAAAAGTTCAGAGCTTGAAGAAACAATATTTAGTTAGTTCTTCAAGAAGCAGTGGGAGGTATTTTTACCTGTAACCTCTGCTTCTCTTGGTTATCCAGAAGTGCGTTTTCCCCAGCCTCTATCCTACCATGCGCTGGTCCCTTTTCTGGGAGATAATGTAATAACTATGATTTGCTTGGAGCCATTCAGTTGACTAGACTTTCTCCACGAGTTTCCATTTATCTTTCTTCCTTGCCCACAATGGGTGACAGAGTGTTACATTACAGATGTGTAGTTGGCCTCAGAGCCATGCCAGGAGTTGTTCAAGGCCACAAAGCTTGTATGTAGGACCTTATTCTGAGCAGGCCTTTGAACGCTAGAGAAAGCTTTCTGGGATGGGCACAGTGGGGGTAGGAAGGGCTGGTTTTATACCAGGTTGAAGAAGAACTGGGCAGGGAAGCATCTGCTATGCACAGGGCATTGAGCCCAAGTCGATTGAGCTGTTGGGCTGCCCAGGGGTAATGGATTGCCACTAGCAGTCTGGGGTGGCTGCGGGGGGCGAGATGGAACACTCTGATGGGCCTCACACTATCTGAAAGGCAATCCACTTGCAGCAGCTGCAATGTTCCCCAGCATGTTGTCTTAAAGCCAGGAGTACCTCATTTGAACCAGCAAGTTGCCCAGCCTGTAGGACTTGGGCCTCCAAAACAGCAGCTCCTCCAGGGATGGGGCTTGCTCTGAAGAAATGACGCTTTGCTCTCAAGAGCTCATGTAGACCAAACTGGAGATGTAAAGATAAATGGTCCTCCCTTGGGATCTCAGTCAGATGCCTGCCATTCCCTGGAGTGCTGTGGTCAGTGTGTGAATGAGCATCATACACACTGGTTAGTTACTTGACTAGCATTATTACAGAGGGGCTGGGAGAGCCCATGCTTGCGGCATTGAACCGCAGCCAAGCACTGCCCTTGGCCTAGTGCACATTTCCATCGCCATTTCCAAAATCCCCAATGAAGCCCATAGCATTTTGTGTCTTTACCCCTGTATTTCAGTTCTGGTTTCCACATTAGAGGTAGCAATCCCATTCCCCTTGTTTGTGTTCTTTGGGTATTTTTGCTTAGGAGTGCAGGGTTTTTATGGGTTGTACTTTTTATAGGTCAGATGGATCCAGTCATAATTCATCATGACGGCACAGGCCTCATTTGTAGGGAGAGGGGCTTCCTGGTACTACGACAAGTCCCTTCTGGATCTGAGCCATAGCCTTGATGAAGTCCCAGCTAGGAACAAGGGTCACTTATTGGACCTGTTTCAGCCAGGATGATGAATGGCACCACCTCACCTGTGCTCCTCAGCTTCCACATCGATTTCAGGTCCTCTGCCAAGCACCATATGGTTTCCCCAAATTCTAACATTCCTAGCAATGTTCTCCTAAGTAGGACACTCTGATTAAATTGGCCCCACTGGATCATGTGGAAGGTTCTTCAGCATGGCTGCTCCTGGTAATGAATACGTCCACTGATAGAAACCCCACCAGAGGTAGCTAGGGAGGGTGCTGGATATTCAGATGGCTCAGGCATCCTCTTACCCATACACAAAGAGGGTAGGGTTAATCGATAGAGTTATATCCTGCGGATCCTGACTGAGCATGAAGAGAGGAGAGGTACCATGCTCCCAGGGCCAGGGCCAAGGTCAGGGCCAGACCTGGAAGTCAAATAGGGGCTTTGATTCTAACCAGCAGCCACTTAGGAATTAGACTCACCGTGCATGTGGGCTCTGCTTTCATTACTTTGCAGTAAAACTGCCTTTTAGTTTCCAAACTTCAGATCTGATTTTTCTACCTTCCCACCATTGTCCTCTGATAGCAGAGCTTTGCATAGTCTCTAATGCAGAGAGTAAGTACATGGAGATCTATCCGAGGACACCAGCATCCCCTCACCTACCCAAGGGCCTGAACCCTCCCGGGGGGAGCTCATTTCACCAAGGACTTCCGAGAGCTCAGTTGGAGGGTAGAGTTTTACTGATCGAAATGCATTCTTCCCTTGTTCAATTCACAAAAGAGGAGAGACTGAGGAGAAGCCCTGAGGTGGAGCGGACAGGGAGCCCAGATTCCTGCTGTATTATACACACTGTGAAAAAGGAAGGAAGGACTTGATTTGCACACAGGGCAGATGTGAGACTTGAAATCTAAGCTATTTAAAAAGTTATTTGTGTATTATTATTATCATCATCACTGTGTGTGTGTAAGCAGAGTGCACAATTGCCACACATGCATATAGAGGCCAGAAGATAGCTTCTAGGATCCAGTTCTCTCCTTCCACCAAGGGTTCCTGGGCTCAAACTTCCCTGTCAGTCATCAGGCTTTTGTTGCAGGTGCTTTTACCCACTAAGTCATCTTGCCAATCTAAATGCAAGCCATTTTAAATGTGCCCACATGACCTGGGGGAAGCCATCCCCGAGGAACTAGGAAAAGGGGTGAGTCATATTTTACCAAGTAAAGGAAATCAATCCTAACAATGAACAACGTGGACATTCTGGAGCTACAAAGTACAATAATGATCATAAACGTTTACATAAAACCTGAATTTGATCAGGCAGAGGAAAGAATCGGTGACATTGAAGACAGGCCAATTGAGGTTCTCTGTAGTGAGGAACACTGAGGAAATGGGATGGAGAGAGACAAATGGAACTGTAAAGACCCAGGGGACTATCAATAATACCAACTATGCACAGAGAGAATTCTGGAAGCAGAGGAGAAGAGATAAGAAGAAATAACGGCAGAAACCTTCCCAAACTTATGAAAACTATCAACCTAGTCAACCATCCAAGAAGCTCAACAGCATCTAAGTAGGATGTATGGAAAGAGACCTCAAAATCCATCCATGAAAGACAAAGAACTTTGAAAGCACAAAGAGAAAAATGACATCTCATACAAGGGATCCTCAGTGGGGCTGAGCTAATTTCATACCAGGAACTAAGGGTGGCAGGCACGGGGGGGTGGCATGGACATGGTCTTGAAAAGAAAGCTAACTAAAAATTTAATATACAGCCAAACCATACCCCCAAATAGAGCAAACTAATACATTTCCAGATAGATAGAAACTGAAGGAGTTTTGCTCTGGTAGGTAGACCCTGAGAAGCTCAAAGGGAATCCTTCAGGCAAACAGAGAGAATCAGGGAATATGAAAAACATGAAGGAATAATCACATTGATAAAATTACACAATTAAATATGAAAGACAACGTAAGTGTATCTTTTACTTATGACACCATTAAAATAAATATTTTTATTAATTCTTTGCTAATTTCATACAGACATATATTTTGATCATATTCACCCCATCTCTCCCCCAATTTCTCCCAAACCCAGCTCCTCACTCTCAATATTCTCTCCCAAATTTTTGTTCTTTTGTGAGCTTTTAATAACCCACTGAATCTAAATAGTACTGTCCATATATTACTAAGTGTTAGGCCATCCACTGGAGCATGGTTGATTCCCCAGGGGCCACACCCTTAAGGAAAACTGATTCTCTCTCCCCAGAACCCATCAGCAGCCGCTTGTCTGAGGGTAGAGGTTCATGAGCATCCCCCACCGATGCTGGGATGTTGACTGGCTTGATCTTGTTCAGGCAACCACAGGTGTGATGTGTTCATGTGTGAAGAGGTACTGTCATGCTCAGAAGATGCTGTTTTGGCCTGGTCCTCCCCAACCTCTGGCTCTTACAGTCATATCGTCCTCTCTTCTGTGATGGTCCCTGAGTTTTGGGGTTACTGAGCTATAGACATCCCATTTATAGATGAAAATTCCATTGACATTTATTCTCTGCACCTTGACCACTCATAACTCCTTTTAAAGGACAAACTAAAGGATGAATGCATGAAGCAATAACTGTAAATCTACATGACAGGCTCACTGGTATAAAGATAATTATTGATAATATATCAACATAAAGGAGAGGAGCATAGAATGACACAGAATCAGAATTTTGTGTCTTATTAAAAATAAGTTGTTATTTAACTAATACTCAAGATGGGGATTCATAATTTTCTGATACTTGTAGCATCTCAAGGCTACATCTTGCAAACATCACACTTTAGGATTTACTTAGTATTCAAAATGAATTCAGCATTAAAAACAGATAATTAATATTTTGTTGTTCATTTATGTTGCTATCTTAAGTCAGTTAGCAGTCGGGTGAAATAAAAAGTAAAGACCTAAATTAAAAATTAAGTTGTTATTCATCCAAATATATAGTTACAAATTGAAATGTTCATTGTAACCCTTACTGCAAGTACCAAGAAGATGTAGTTTAAAAATATAAAGCAGATAAGATAATTAAATAGTGAACCAGCAAATATCTATTTAATAGAAAAAAATGTGGTGATGAAAAAGCAAAGGACTTAAATATATATTATATATAGAAAGGAAATAGCAAAGTGGTAGACATATCCTTATTAATCAGATTAAATGAAAACAAACTAAAATTTCCAATTAAAAGATACTGGAAATGGATTTTTTTTAAAAAAACCATGAGCCAACTATCTTGCATTTATAAGATACCCTCTAAAGATACCCAAGTTGGAGGGTAAAAAACTATACCATGTAAACAGAAAATAAAAGAGGGACCACAAAACTGACTTTAAGACGAAAGTTTGTTAGTGAACACAGAGGATGCCACTATATACTGAAGATGCTATTGCTTGAATATATTTGAACGTAGCAGTGGAGCTCCCAATGCATGAAGCAAACAGATCTCCGAGAAGGGCGGAGGGAAAGGCAGCATGATCTCAAATATTTGATCCCTATAAACTCTTAGGGATTAAAATGTTGCAACCAGAGACTCATCCTTTGACCTGACGCACTGCTGTTCTTAGAGCTCCCTGTTAAAGCAGAGTGGCAGCCCTGGGGCAGATACAGAGTAGGGCTGTTAGGCAAAGTTCACAGGTCTGGCTAGAGTGGGCTTCTGAGGAGAGAGGGTGGGGAGTCCAGAACTAGGTGAAGAACACGACAGAAAGTACAAAGGGTGAGAAGGAAAAAACCCGCATGTTCGCAGGGTAACATGAAGTACCCCAAAGACGCTGAGAGAATCAACCCCTAAGCAGGAACGAAACGCTTGGGACATTAGTTTGGTGCTGGCCTTCCTGACTTGGCAGCCTAAGGTTGTGGGTGGCAGCAGACAGAAAACAGCATGGGTCAGCTATGGGTGAGAAGGATGTGGGGAAGAGAAATGCTCAGATGAGTTGGGCTGGTAAGTGTGTCCATTTAGGGTAGAGGTCTGGAAAGTGGGCTGGGCAGTGACTCTTCGCTACCCATGAAAACAGGCCCTGGGAACCAGCACCTGTGAAGTACTGAGGACAGGGCTGAGTCCTTCATGGCCATTGCCTCTGTAACTCGAGCTCCATGAGAGGAAGACATTGAAACTTTCGATCTATGACAGATGAGCAAGAAAGCTGGTCAATCAAGAGGGGTACAAATGGGATGGCGCCAGAAGGTTCTTCTGAACGCTCTGCCAGCCTCTGGGCCAGGGTGACAGCTCCTAAGGGTGGCTCAGAACCACACAGTATCTTAAAAAGAATGGGAGGAGGAGAAGCTGAGAGCTGGGGACAAGGGACTTCTCAGAGCCCCACAGAAGCTCACATTCTTCTCTTTCCTTTATAGCAGAGCTAAAAATGGGGGAGGGCAACCTAGGCCTCCTGCCTCTATTTCTACCCACTCCTGGACCTCTGGATAATCATGGAATTTGCTACATGTCCAAAGGTTCCTCCCCGGTCCACCAAATCCTTCAAGGCACTTTGTTGTTTTTTTTTTTAACAGGAATGGTAGCTCTAGTAGGGACATTGTACTGGGCATTAAGGCATCTGGGGACCTAGAGGATCCCAGGTACCCATTTGCTCAGTGAATTCCAGTTCCATCTCTGGTCAGAAGCAAAGGAGACAGCCATGTTCCCCATGGCCATCCTCCACACATGCAGAGTGAGCACTCCCTCTGACTGGCTCCCATGCCCCTTCTGCATGCTCCAACCCATGAACGTTACTACCACCAATGCTCTTCCACTAGGGAGAGGAGCTTCTTTGGTGTTGTCTCCAGTCTGAAACTGAGGTCTGAGGCCAGCCCGTGAAGGACAATGACTGTATCAGAGCCATCACAAGGCACCCTATGTATCCCAGCAGAATGCTCCCCAGCATCGAATAAGCCATTGTGTATTTAACTGATGGGGTAGGGGTCTGGAGTGGGAGCTGGCCCACTGAGATCATGGGCCTCCTCAAGGCACTCAGGGGTGAGGCTCAGGTAGAGGATTGCTAAGCATCCTCCACAGCTCTCTGTTTCCTGTACATGCAAGATCAGAAAAACCCTGAGAAATGCAGGCAGGCATGTGCCTGATAACAATGGGGGCTCTCGTTCCTTAGGGGGGCTGGGGAAGAGGCTGTAAAACGTGCCTAGGAACTCTAGCTCACTGTTGCTCCTTGTTTATTTGCCTCTGTGGGGTTGTCCCTAATATTCTGTCCCCTTAGGGAGTCTCGCTCGTTGGGCCTCCTGCCTTTCCCGGAGCTGGTGCCTGGCTCTTCAGCTATTGACTTGGAATGTCAATCACTTGTAAATAGGGACCTTTCCTGTCTTCCATCCAGCGCAAGGATGTACCTTCTACCATCCAGACAGTCAGCGCTGAGCAGCAACAGGCCAGACAGACAGACAATGCTGACCACCAGCAGGCAACGGACCCTCGCAGGACTCTGGTCATCCCCTGAAGTCAGTCACCCTCTGCTGAAGCCAGCAGCTACAAGCATCTCACTTCTTAAGCACTAGCAAAATGTCAACATCACAGCTACATTTTAAAAAGAATATAACCTCCTAGAATAAAGGAAAATGAAATAAAATGAAGCCGATAATTATGGACCTAGTGTTGGGCCCCCATCCCCCGCCACACCTGCCTGTCATTCTACCCTGTCAATAATCAAATGTGATTTTCCAAAGAGGTATTTGGAGAAAATGTCTTCTACACAGCGACACATATCTTATTCAGACCCTCCAGAAACGGCCACCATCTTTGGCCATAGATGGCTTCCTCTTTTGGTTTCTTTGTCAAAGAAGGCATAGGAATATGCCCGCTGTGTGACTCCAGGTATGGAGTTGTCACTGCCGTTAACCCTAGGGTCAGGGTTGAGGCTCTTCAGGAAGCACATTGTAGAGACCACAGCACAGATCCAATGGGTGCAAAGGCTGCTGGGAGAGGTTGTGAAGGCTGTGGTTCGGGAACTCAGGAAGAAGCAGAGAGAGCCCCAGAAACTGGAGCAGGAAGAAGCAGAGAGAGCCCCGGAAACTGGAGCAGACTCTCGAGTGTCTCAAGGTCCATGACTTGCGTGTCAAGAGCAGCTCTCTGGTTCCTGGAGAACAGGGGCCAAAGCAAAGGCAATCTACCTCTGGATCACCCAAATGGCGCATCTTAGGCCTTCAGGAAGCATCACATTGCCCCTGCACAGTTGCCATGGCAACCACAGTGCAGCAACTCCTAAGGGCATGCAGCGAGGAGAAGGGAGGTGTGGAAGGCACATGGTGACTTTTCTGGAAAATGCCATCTGCTCCTTTCCTTCATGAAAGCACCTTGGGGGAGGGGAAGGAGTAGGTATTGGGGTGTGGTAGAGCTGTTTAAGATAGAGAAAAAACAGCCTTTTGGCTGCAGGTGCTTCCTCCCATTAGGGGAGGCAAGTCACCAACAAGGACAAGGCAGGGTGGGCCTTGCCAGGTATTGCTACGCAGGAGACCAAGCGCTGGTTCAAGTAGCCATGCGACCTTGGCCTTTGGAGGGTTGCTGGCTGAAGGTGACCCTGGGCACGGTTAGGATGGCTGCGGAGGGGCCTCCTGTCAGCCACAACAGGATTTCTTCTTGGCTGGGGGGCCAACCTGAATGGTGTCCCTCCTCACTGTGTCCTCTTGCTCTTGGAGTAATCTGGGCAGTGTGGGGTTGGGGGAGAAGAAGAGATAGTGTCAGCCGTAGAAACTGCCAGGCTGGGGACTGGCACTGTGGGCCAGCAGCCCTCACCTGAGCACCCGTGTTTAACGTCTACACGGAAACATGACTATAACTGTGAGGACAGAGCTCGGTCACCATGGACTCTTGACAACACCTCCACCGGGAAGCCACCCCTGCAGTTCATCTTGGTGAACCTGTCCCTGCAGCACGCTAATCCCTCTCTGTGTGACTCCATCGCTCAGGGTCACATGCATTGGCTTAAGAACCAAGACTGTGCCTTTATCCTGGTGACTCTGCAGCCACCAGAGTAACAAATACATATCTGAAGCTCAGCAGATGTTCATGACTGGTCGTCAACTCTGCAGGATGGCGCCTGTGCCCAGGTTAAACAGAGGAGGTGAGAGGTGACAAAGGCAAGAAGGGTCTTCCTCTGTGCGCCCCAGGCACTCGCACCTCCTTTCTCCTTTGATTTTCACAACCTGTTAGCAGGCAGGAAGGGTGTGACTTATTGTCTTACATTCCCAATGTAGTCAGTGAGTCAATGGCAGAGAAAGGTCTAGAACTTTCCCCTCAGTAAATGCCACAACCCATAGCCTCTCTAACATATAGAAGACTTCTTGAGTCTGAAAAGGCTCCTGGGGGAGTTTGGTTTGCCTCATTTTGGTTTGCTCTTGGAGTCTTTCTACGTGGTCAGAACTTTCAGCACCGTTCCTGCCTTAAGGAGGGTGCACTGCTTCCTTCACTTCTACACAGCCCATCTCTCTCTGGTTCCCCACTCTCCAACCCAAGAGTCCATACTGTAAAATCCACTTAATCCCAAGCAGGCTCTCAACTGAACCCGTTGCGATGTCAGCTACTGCTAAGGTGGACTTCTGATGGGATGCTTTGGAGGTGCATTTTTCTGGGCAAAGGGCAGCCTCTGCAACTGAAGGGGACTGCAGTAGAGGTGACAGGCAGGGGTGCTTGTCTTCTCTCCACTACTATTTCAGAGGGCTGACTTTGACCCCCAAAGTTTCCCTAATTAAAATCCTAGTTATAACCACACTCAGGGGCTCAGGAAGACAGGAAAAGAGGCTCAGATCCGGACTGAACGGGAACTAGGGAGGGCAGCCAGTACCAGCCAGGCCGACTGCTGCTGGGCTCAGCAGTGTTTCATTCGCTGGATGCTTTTCCTACCTGGCGAGGTGGAGCAGGGACTCTTTGGTGTTGTGACCGGAACAGGCGCTGCATTCATAGAAGATCAAACTGTTATCCTGGAATCACAGAGCAGAAAGGGCATGTGGAAGAAACTGGAAGAGTGTGGGGACCAAAGGAAGCCAAGGAGCAAGTCCTGCGACTACAGCCTTGCCTCCTCATCCGTTCCGGTTGTTTTCTTTCTCCTTAGGCCCCAGATGAATGCTGGTTCTATATGGAGCTATCGGCAAACAATAACAATATAATAATCCTATGAAAACAACATGGTGCAGGCCTTTGCTTTACACTTTCTTGAAGCTCTGTCAAGACTGGACTTGCTTGTTTCAGGTTCACATCTGCCTTCGAAGTAGGTAGAAAGGCCATTTTTCAGGCAGGGAAACCAAGTCTAGAGAGGCAGTGTGGCAGGTCTGCTCAAGTCAGGCATTTAATGAGCAAAAGGGCTCCCCTAAAACTGCTGTTATAGGACATTGTTCTTCTGTAGACTTGGGCAGAGGTCATGGGGCTCCAGTAAGCTTGTACTCTGGCTGCCCAGGCTGTGAGCATCGGTATATGGGGCAACTGTCCATCACTCATTAGGCAGAGGTGATGCTGTGTACATGGGGGCTCTGGGCCAAGGACTCCATGTCCATTGATCACTTCCTTTAATAGGTAATAGGTTACTTTCTTCATGACAACAGTGCTAATGGAACCGAGCTCTGTTCGGATGCTCTGCCTTTGGAGGGTGGTGTTGGTGGTGGCTGAGACCCTCTGAAGACTAGCTCAGGAGGCTTTGAAAATAGTGGCTTCCAATTCAGCTCTTTTTGTCCACACCCAGAGACCCTGCTCCAGTCTATGCCTTGTGCCCCACATGTTCTATATCTTCCTGTCTACTTTCTGCCCAACATTGACTCTGGAGAAGGCTATAAGAGGAGCCACATCAAGGATGGAGGTGCAAACAGAAAGGCCCAGAATTTAGACCTGGAACACATAGCTTGCCTTTCAGCTTCAATGGCTCGCCCTAGACTACTCCACTTGGAATGAATCATTCAGCTAATGTCTACTGTTTATTTTTTACCAATTGAAAATTAAATGTGTGTGTGTGTGTGTGTGATCCCCAGCACTGCATAAAAAGAACATGCTGGCACACATCTGTAATCCTGGCACTTGAAGGCAAAAGCAGAAAGATTGGAGTTCAAGGTCGTCCTGGGATATAGTAAATCTTGCCTCAATACAAAAATAGAATCAAAAATGAAAAAAGAAAACATAAAAGAAAATGGGATGATAATAATAATATTTCAGGTTTGTATTCTTCAGCTGAAATATTTTTATCTGGATGTATTTGGAAGTTTCTTATTTCAGAAAGGTAATAAATATGTACTACATATTACATAATACCCTCAGTGGGTCTGGGACAGATCATTGTAATCAAATATATTAATATTTCTCTAATGAGACATTTGGATATTCACCATAAGTGAGATAAGGTTTATAAAGAGCCTCACGCCAGTTCCAGTTAGATATCCTGCTAGACGGGATGCAAAAACAAAACAAAAGAACAAAAACCAAAAGCCTGCCTACTGTCAAATCCTTTGAATGTCAGGACCGAGGCTGTGCCCAGCGACGCTGTTCAGACACCAGTCAGACCCATCAGCATCCCCTCCTTCGATCCTTACCATCTGTGCTCATTTTGGGCTCTGAGCTTAAGTCCTGTTTTGAGTAAACAGTTCAAGAACTTAAAATCATTGGGCACTGTGCCTTCTTCTGGGTACACAGTTCCATGAAACCAGAGGCGAGAAAGGAGCACAGGGGGAGCCCTTCTGCTCCCCCAATTTCCACTGGGCCGTGCTGGTCCCAAAGGCCACTACTTATTTTGATACTTTGCAGACTTTTCCAGCCTCTCCCTTGAGTTTTTCAGATCTCGCTTTTGAGTCTTATATCAACAATATTCCACAGCAAAGTGGTCCACACTGCTGCTTGGGGGATGGTGAGATTTTCATTGTCTCAGGTGATCAAGTGGAGATGCAGATGGTGGTATTTCAGCATCCGAACAAGATTAGAGGGGACAATCTCCTGCTTTCTTAGAATTTGTAATTCCATGTTCCACATAAAAGGGTTTAGGGCCACTCTCCTACCCAGTGTCCCTCAAGCAGCTCCATCTTATGAACCTCACCTCTCTTTGCGGCTGTACACATACAGGACCCGAGTCATTCCCAAGACGCCAAGATGTTCAATTGTTTCCCTTCAACAGGGCTTCCAGAAGTTCCTACCAGGGCTTCTGAGCTTATTCCTGGATACTAGGAGGGTCTCTGCCCTATCCAGAAAGAGGAAAATATGGGCTTTTTACCTTGGCTAGTTGCTCTCCCAGGCCTCGGGGGACTTCCCGCTCCTTCTCATTGTCAAGTTTATTGCCCAGCAGCAGAACAGGAATTCGGTCTCCCACAGCTTCCTGCAGAACAGATCATCCCTTCGCTGAGAGAAATCTCCCTGGATGATGCTAGACAGCTGGTTCACAGGGCTGCCTGGAAGAATCCAGACTCATAGGAGAGCCCAGCAATGAAGAGTGAGATTCGAGCCCATTTGTCATGCTTCTGCAAAGTGCTAGGACCTGTTTCTCCCCTCCTCCCCACTCCCCATCCATATCCATGCAACGATCTCTCTCTTTTCAC
Source organism: Ellobius talpinus (assembly GCA_001685095.1). NCBI lineage: Eukaryota > Metazoa > Chordata > Mammalia > Rodentia > Cricetidae > Ellobius > Ellobius talpinus. The sequence goes on from LOJH01016306.1 coordinate 16,447, forward strand.
CAACCTCTGGCTCTTGTATTGAACACACCAACTTTCCACTTGTACTGAAGAAGAAATAGCAGGGTGAGAGAGAGAGCACCAAGGGATGGTGAATTCTGACTTACAGAGCTTTGCTAAGTCACCAGACCCAGGCTAACAAAGCAGAACAAACCTAGGAAATTAGTTACTGTAGATTGGAGCTGGTATGTGGTTGCTTTGAGGAGAGGTGGCGTCTTGAGCCTCTGTGGCACATGAGCTTCCTGAGGGGACACCCAAATCTGAATCATCATACTGAGCCAAAGAGCTCCCTCCATAAGTGGCTGCTGTTAGCTTAACTGGGGGAAGGCACTAAGGACTCACACTCCTGGGAGCTCTGACTCCTAAGAAGGCCCGGCTTAAGGAAGAGCTATGCGCCATGGAAGCCGCACTTCTCTGTTCAGAGGAGATGACTTCACGCAAGGTGACAACCGTGTTTGTTCTTGTAGTGGCTGTGGCATCTCAGCCATATCCTGGAGGCTCTGCCCTATCGGCAAAAAGGGGGTGCTACATGTGTGTCCCCAGAGGAGGAACAACGGGCCTGGGACACACAGTTACACAATGAGTAAATACAGTAATGTTTACATTTAAGAAGGTTGTTGTTTTACTTTTTGAAATACTTAATTAGGGGCTTTTAATCATAATTTGGTAACAAACAGTTATTCACTGTAGCTAAATGTTTTGCTAAATAGAGGGGCTGTGGGATAATAGATGCCTATAAGACTGAGTTCTGGCTTTGCCAAAAGCCTCACTGCTTTACCTCGGCATCTCATGCAAACGGCTAAAGTGCATCTTGATCAGAACACCTGGTCTAAGGTTTAAAGCAATTACCTCTAAAATTAAACCCTCTGTGCTTACTTAATCTGCACGCTCATTTTTTTTTACTGCAGTTCAGTGGGAGAAAGTAATCCTCTTTTGCTAACAGGGACATCAGGCTCAGAGGACCACAAAGGCACAATTCAGCCACAGAACAAGAGATGAAGGCCACTGAGTCCATGGGTTCCCATGGGTCCATCCTTCTCTGAAATTGCTGTCTAGATTCATATTTCTAGGGAGCACTCTGCTGCCTGGTATGTTACTAAATAGAATGCTCTAAAAGTGGCACCCACTGGGAAGAGAGAAATGTATGCTGACAATGATGTCTCCTTTCTTCTGACCCACTAAAATAAATCAAATCACATGGGTAGTTGATACATAAATTGTACCACCCTTCAATTATTCTACAGTGAGAAAACCAGCTAACAGCATATATGGGTTGCTATATGTGGTTCCCTATTAGCCGAGTGTTACTTAATGGGAATGCCCCAATCCATCCTGTGACTGTGCAGACAACAGAATACTTAGGCAAAGAGGGCTTTTTCACATAAAAGGAAGAAAATAGGAAGATTTGGGGAACTGGGCCAAAAGACTTGCTGTTTAGAGCACATGAGAAAGATATATTTGTAGACTTATGTGTGAGAATGACTAAGGTTTGTGGGATTTCTTGACATGGAAATTCTGCAAATATGAACATCAGACCTAAAATCTTGGCATAGAAATTCAACCCAGGTTTTATTAATAGGTAGGATGGGTCACGGCTGCAGCTTCCTTACAAAGGGGATGGATGGGCACCGAATGTCTGAGTAAGATGGGGTGGGGCCTGCATCTCATGCCTGATATGGACCTTCTTCAGAGCAAACACCAACGCCGCTCTCAGGAAGAAGAACATGCTTCTTTGAGAACTATTCCTAGACAGAGGAAGGGGAGAGTTTAGAAAGAGCAGAAAAGCAGGCCACACTCCCAGCTGCATCCCATTCCTGTCTTTTGCTTGCTCGTCCATTGCACACTCCGGACAGCTCACGTCCCCTCTATGGGCTGCCCTGAGAACAGAGAACAAGGCACAGTTCCATGGTAAATGAGATTGCACAAGGCCAGGGGGTGCGCTAACTGTGACAAGTAGCAGTCCTCATGACCCTGACCCCATCACCCATAGAGTGATAGGGAGGTTTGGCTTGTGTGTCTGTCTTCAGATCTTCCCTGACTCCTGAAGTGTCTACCTGAAGTTGATGCCTTCCTTATTTCTAACAAGGCTTTCAGCCTATCTGGTACTACTTGGTACAAAGAGACATAATTACCTATTAGATGCTGCAACACTTTCCTCTTAAATTTATAATTATTTTAATTTATCGTCATTTCTCATTATCATTATTTTGGTGACAGGAATGGAAAGCACGGCTGGCACTCTCCCACTGAGCTCTGCCTCCAGCCGAACATCTCCTTTTGAAAAGCGCAAAGTATGCTTCTACTAAGCCTGGGAGGCTATGGTGAACAACTCTTTTTAACCCTCTGTTGTTGATAATGCTCTGGAATCCCAAAATATGCACCACGGGCCGGTTTGAAAGCTCTTAGCCCATTGGCCAGGCATATGATCTGTCCTCAGGAGACTGGGAGTTGCCACCTTCTCTCTGGATGATTCCTCTAGCAGGTCCTGCTCTCTAAGCCACTAGTCTCTGATCCTTAAAACAGGCTTCCAGAAAACGTCCCTGTTCTAGAATGTTCTAACAGAGAAATCTCTCTACAACTTTGATTGCCATAGCTGCCTTTCTCCATATTTGAGTGTGATGGAAGATAGATTTATTGAAATTTGAGATCATCTCTCTCTAGCTTTGCAGAACAAGAGCTGTCAACTAGGAGCAGAGAGGGCTGTCACTCAGCCCTGGGTGTGCAGCTGCTGGGTTGAGCTGGTGTGTGTGTGTGTGTGTGTGTTGTGTGTGTGTGTGTGAGCATGTGTGCACATGTCCAAATGTGCATGTGTGAATATCTGTTTGCTGGAGGCATGAAAATGCACTTAGCTGGGAGAATGTTGCTATTTCTCTGGAGCCAGAAATTTTTTTTCTCAGCACATTAAAGCACGCCGTTATACTAAGGAAAAAAATGACTGCAAAATTATATCTTGAGGGTTTCCATATTTATCCACCCCCTGGACTATGAGTCAAAACAAGATTTATTTGTACAGTTCGTTTTAAACTGCCAGCACTTCAAATTCAACTTGGAATGTGGCGGGGGGGGGATCAAACTGCTATTTTTGCTCCCTGCTATGCATTGTCACCAAGGACAAAGATCACAGGCTGAGATTTCGCTTGCAACCAGGAAGGGAGAGGGAAGTGGGTCAGAACCTCTATAGATGAGACTGGAGAAACAAGGCCCAGATAAGAGGCCAATGTCCCTACGTTTTAGGAGATTTTAGCATGGTCATATGAAGAAAGAATGCAGGGGCAGAGCCAAGAGCCAGGTTCTAACTGCACCTCATAAGCTGTGGGTGCCTTCGGACAAGTCGCTTCCTCTCTTTGTTCTCCTAAGTGAGGTGAGGTGTGTGTGTGAGAGAGAGAGAGAAAGAGAGAGACAGAGACAGAGACAGAGACAGAGAGAGAGCTCGCGCACGCATACACACATATGTGCGTGTGTTGTTTGTTTAGCTCAGAGATGCTGTTCTATATGGATTCACCTTCCCATCATTTCCTACTTCCTTAATGGACAGGCATTGCAATATGTTACCTGAATAATTAAAAAAGAAAATCTGAACGTGAAGTTCAATAAGCAGAACAGGCTTTGGAGCTTTGCAGCCTGGACTTGGGGAACACAGCAGCCTGCATTACTGTACCCAGGTCTGTGACTTCTACCAGACACAGGTCCCTGGGGATCTTCAGATATCTAGCTTGTCCATGGTCTTAATATGGCATGCTTCATGCCGAACTGCTTCCTTAGCAAAACCGAAATGGTCAGATTCATTCTCCTAGAGGTGATGAGAAGGTGAGGGGCTGGGGATGCAGAGCTGGCAGGAAGGACTTGTGGCTCACAGTTGAGTCATTAAGGACCATGACTGGGCCAAGCCCAAGCCTCTTCTGAACATGGCTCATAGGCAATGTGGAGCTACCTGGTGTGGGGAGAACTAGGAGGGGATGCAGGAGAGATGTGACGGCAGAGCCACCTCATCACGCAGGACACTTCTGTTCAGTGACACTGATGCCCATACTGTCTCTGCTCTCAGTGTGACGACAGCAGGAGAAATGGGGCCTAGCAGGTGGTATTAGGTCATGAGGCATGCACCCTTGGAAGGCAGTGATAATTCTCGTGAGCCCCTGGTTAGATCTTTTGGTCTTGTTTTTCAAGACCGGGTTTCTCTACATAACCTTAACCATTCTGGAATTCACTCTGTAGACCAGGCTGGCCTTAAACTCACAGAAATCTGCCTGCCTCTGCCTCCTCAGTGCTGGGATTAAAGGCGTGCACCACCACCACCACCGGCCCTGGTTAGTTCTTATAAGAGAGTTGTCACAAAGAGAGTAAGCCTGGCCCCTCCACTTCTCCTTGCCTCCCCACCACCTTTCACCATGATGCAATATAACTAAGAGGGTTCTGGCAGACTGAAGCCAGTTCAGGTACCATGCCCTTGGTTCTCCTGAACTGTGGGCCAAGGGAACTTTTCTTTATATACAATTTCTCTAGATATTTTTCCCGTAAAATAAGAGTCAGAGAAACTCTCCAGATGTTCTCATACATGATGAGTCTCTAATATCCTTCAAGCTGGAAGGACCCTCAGATTCTCTCATGTGTCCACTCTTGTTCTGCCATCTTCCTGACCCCAGGAGTTCAATGCTAGGCACCATACATAGAATTCCAAGATTCAGGTCCTGGAAGTGGCCAAGCTACTGGGTAAGAACTGCCTTTCCAGGGAGCTGCACCTCCTTCCCTGTGCACCTGTCCCCTCTCCACACAACCTCTTCGAAGACCACATCTTCCCCATTCATGGCAAGCACAACAGTTTAAGGCTTTGTTTCCCTGACTTCAGGTGGACAAGAGGTTGAGGGGACTGGGAATAGCTGGCCACCATTCCGTTAATAACACAGCTTCAAGCCCTGAAGACTGTTATTAAAGCTCCCCCCCCCGCCTTCCTTTTCCAGGCGAGGGAGTTGGCAAAGTGCTCTGAGCTCTTTGAAAAAATAAGGTTCTCCACAAATATAAAGCACTTATTACTTTCAGTTCCCCTCAGATCAAATTAGGTGTCAAGTTTTAATCTGTCACCTGACACCTCTGATTGCCGGTTGCCAAGGCAGAATGACTTAGCTTTTCAAGAATGGGGGAATAATTACATCCATGATGCTTCTTTTCCGCACCTTCAACACACAGTCAACCATTTGACACAGCCTCCTCCTCTCGGTCCTGAACCCTGAGCCCTGGAACTGGGGGAGACTTCCCTGGTCCAGCCTCTCAGGTTCAGCAAGTGTTAGGCACATGGCCCGTGTTTAGAAAAGTCCTGGTCAGGGGCGGAGGTGCTTTAAAAAGACTCAGAGCCTTGCTATTCTGAGAGAGGGAAAGCAGCATTGGCCTCCCTGTGAAGTTGTTAGAGATTTGAAATCTCATATGCCTGCACCTAAGAGTGGCTCTGCCTTTTAACAAGACCCTCGGGAGACTCCCGGGCATGGAGGAGTTTGGGAAGCACTTATTCATGGTAGGAACTATGGAGGCTGAAAAACAAGACCACCAGGACTGCTGGCTTTTGTTTGGTTATTTGTTTTTTTGTTTTTTTTTTTTGCTTGCTTCTGTTTTTTTAATTTCCAGGCCCGGGACTGGCCCATCTCTAGGGAGGGCCTGGCCTTCAGTGTTGTTCAGGTGAGTCCAATGTTCAGGCGCTGTCTCTTCAGAGTTCATCAGCACCTTCTGTCAAACTTCTTTTAAACGACAAGATTCAAACTACAAATTACCCACACTTAGACGATCCCAAGTTAGTAATGTACAATTTACCACCTCAGCATGGTGTCTAAGCCCATGAGTGACTCAAGGCTCCTGTGAGGTAAGGTATCTGCCTAAGCGCCTGCTCACGGTGTTGATGACCCCATTCCACCAGGGAGAGGCACACAGCGCTCTCTCAGCACACGATTGTGTGAAGGACCAAGCTCATACTCAAGTCTGCAGTAATGTCTTCCAAGATTTCTTCCTGCTCACCAGATTCAGCCTGATCTCTTCCTCTCTAGTGAGATCCCAGATTCTCTGGGAGCCCTGGAGACTTGTGACACCCTTGTGACAGCAGAGAACACAGTCCTGTGTTTGCCTCCATCACTGCCATCAATGCAAGACATTAGGACTGCCCAGCTCAGATCCAAATGTGTGTGTGTGTGTGTGTGTGTGTGTGTGTGTGTGTGGCTATGGGAAGAACGACTAGATTTGTAGAAGTTACATACTCATTTTCTTCACTTTGAGATGCAATAGGTTACGCTAGATTGTACTAGACTGACTATTTTCAAATGGAAACCCTGTTGTCCAACAGCATTTTATGTAGACTTTCAATGTGCAAAACTGGAAAAAAGTTGAGCAGATAGTACAGAGAAAGGAGAACATATGTAGCCAGAGACCACTCGTAGATTTCCCAGCCACCCAGACCCAAATAATCACACAGAAACTATATTAATTACAAT
>LOJH01016307.1:0-11534 GCA_001685095.1 Ellobius talpinus
GTCCAAAGAGGAACTTCGGAAAAATGAATGAGATTTAGATGGATGGGTAGAAACAGGAGGACTGGCCGATGGTAACCTATACGTGGGCTTTTCCTGACCCGAGACTGTTCCAGATATAGAATATGGAGATACAGGCTGTTCTTTTATCTGAGGGGCTATTACAGTAGGAGGTGTTTGGATCAACCCAGTTTCAGGTAAGCTGATTTTTGTGAATTCAGCTTCAGACTCTTCCCTTTTATCCTTGTAAGCATCCAAAACCTCTAGAATAATTCCATCCCCAGTTTCTGTCTTGCCTTTTATGGGATCTTTTTCAGATGTAGGTAAGTCCATGGACACGGTGTCAGCGTGTGGCCTGTCAGGTTTAGGTCCTACAGTTTCTGTGACAGAAGGGACCATTCTAGAGAAGGAAATCACAGCATGGTCACCATTACTTCTACTTTCAGGCATGATGGTCCGATCTAAGGACACGCTTATGTCTTCTGGGTAGTCTATGACACTGCCTGGAAAATAAGTCGAGGAAGAAATTTCCTCAGAGTCTTCAAATTTAGTTATTCCACCTGCTGGCTCTGTATAAGCAGCAGTTACGCTGTCCAGGGGAGCAACGGGTGAAGAGCTGTCGGTGGTGCAGACTGAAGAAATCGATGATGTAAGAGAAGGTGTGTCGGACGGGGGGACAGATGCAGCACTTTCTGAAGGCTCGGAGTAGGTCAATATCAGTGACTCATGGGCAATTATTTCTTGAATTTCTCTGGTATAATCAGTTACATATTCATCTTCAAGTTCTTCTGTTGAAAAATGTTGGGTTATCTTAACATCTGGGATAGAGAGAGTGGCGCTGCTGGTTGAGTCTGTAAGAGATGCTCCAGAAAGGATGCTTGATGTCAAAGATGCATCTTGCACCCTGTCAAAATCCATAGTGGACTCTGTCATGTCATCCCCAATGGTGGTCTGTGGAGGACTGGATCCATCTGTTACCTGCATCTGTTGCCGCCTCATAAGTTCTTCATAGGCAGCGTCAGCATCTAATAATTTCTTTTCCTCACTGGTAGAAGTTACCATGGTGCCCAGATCCACTATCTCGTGGCTTTCTGGAATGATATAGGAGCTCGAAACTATGTCTTCTTGAGGCACAATGGAATGTAAGCTTTCTAACTCATAAAACTCTTTCTGGAGGTCTGTAATTTTCTGCATAGGATCATCGTAAATCTGTTCAGGGAGTCTTATTTTTTGCTCTCTCCCTCTCTGCTGCAGAAATCCATTTTGTTCTTCTTGCCTTGTGAGCAGACTGCCATCTACAGATCCATTGTATGTGTCCTCTACTAAAGATTCATAAATATAGTCCTCTATTAACATGCCCCCATACAGCGGCTCTTTTTCAAACACTTCGTCTCGCTCATTTGCAGCTGGGAAAGATTTGTATTTGTGGGTTTTATGCATCATTTCTTCATACATCTCCTCAGCACTCCTCAGGGCCTTCTGAACACCTTCTTTCTGCATCACAGATTGCTCATCTGTGGGTGAGTACAAAGACACAGCTGTGGGCAATTTATAAACTTTTTGAACTTCTATTATTTTCTCAGGGCTTATTTCAAATCCTTCCGGGTCTGATTCTATGCTAGGTGAGTATTCAGAACAAGAGGACCTATGGAGCTCCTCCATTTCTGCTGCCTGGCGCAATTCTTCTGTGGGAGATGCATCCTCAATGGGAGAGAGATTACTGGGTGGTGTCTTAGGTCTTTCTCTCCTTCTCTGAGCTCGAAGTTCATCTTTGTCTTTCTTTGATTTCTTACTAGAACTCTTCCTTTGTTGCTGCTCTAATTCCCGCTGCTTCTCTTGCTCTTTTAGCAATTCTTCTTCCTCTCTCAATTCTTCTTCCTCTGAAGAATCTTCGATGGTGGGCAAGAGAGGGCCATGTGTCCGGTGCCGGGCTTTGCGCTGCTGTTTGCTCTCTCCTTTCTTGTGGCTGGGGCTGCTGTCACTGTCCTCGTCAAGTGACGACACTGACGTAGGGGACGTGCCAGGAGTGAAGCTGGATGCATGGAGACTAGAGGACCCCTCTCCCCTAGATCTGTCCTCAGGTGAGTCTGTCAGGCTTTCCATTTCTAATTCTGGCTCTTCGTCAAAATACAAAGTTGTTTTTTTCTGAGAGGGCTGCGCGGAGTATTTATCTGCTGTCGTACTGTTGAGTTCGATCGTCTTAAAACGACGTAACCCTCCCCCTCCAGCAATAAGTTCTTCGCTCTCCTGACTTTTAGTTTCTCGGAATTTGAGCTCAGGACTTTCATCAAATGTTTCATCGTCCTCGTCATGCCAGGAATGACGTCTCCCCGCGTCATCATCAAAGCTAGTGGTACTCTTGCGAGTCAGTCGTCTGTGCTTCCCCACTGTGCTTTTCCCTTTGCCTTTTGCTTCTTCCCTCTTCTGGCTCTCAGGAAGACCGCCAATCTCTTTGAGTTGACTCCTGATAAACTCATCGTCTTCAGAGCCAGAAGCATCCTCATCTGCACTCATTTCGAGAATCTGTTTTCGTATGAAGTCCTCCTCTTCCCCCGAACCTTGACTGTCTTCCTGTTTATACTCATCGCTGCTTGAGGAGCCAACACTAGTTCTCCGCTTTCGACGTACAACAGGGGAGTTTTCACTTTCACTGCTGTCTTCCACGGAATCATAGGATGCTCTTCTCGGACTTAGGTCATCAACCAGCTCAGGCTTTTCTTTATGGTCCTTCTTGGAAGGAAAGCCTTGTTGGCTCTCACTTTTTGAACTTTCTTTCTTTTCTTGGCTCTCTTTGACCTCTTCTTCCGAAATAGAAATATCCAGCATTTCAGACTGGATCTGAAGTTTTTGTTGGTCCTGAGACTGCTCAGGAGAAAACTTCTGGGGCTGTGCTTTCTTTTCTGACTTCTCACCCAGTGTACTTGCCTGAGCTTCCAAAATGGATAGTACTGTGCTTTCCAGCTTCGCTAGGTCCGAGGGGCTGGAAGGGCTGCTTTCTTGTGAGAAAGAGTCCTTTTTGAGTCCTTTGAGCAAATCTTTGTCATCGCTTGGTATAAGACTTGGGATTTCACCAAGAGAACCTGATATTCCATCAGAAGAATAGCCCGTGTCACTCAGACCTTGTGGGCTCTTGGGCTGCTGAGAACTAGAAGTGTCTGACTTGTCCTCTTCCTTTTCCTAGTAGAGGGAAAAAGACACAGGCAAATGTATTAGAGGTGAACTAATCACATGGCTTCACCATTCACCATTATTATTAAATAACCATCCATAACTGAGGAATAAATATGGAAAAATTCAGCTATATGATGATAGTTTTTGTTTGCTTGGTGTAATTGTTGTTGTTCCTTTCTGAGACAAGGTTTTTCTGTGTAGCTTTGTAGCGCATTCTGGAACTTACTCTGTACCCCAGGCTGGCCTCGAACTCACAGAGATCTGCCTGCCTCTGCCTCTGCCTCTGGAGTGCTGAGGTTAAATGTGTCTTCCACCACCACCTGGCTTAAGATGGTATTTTCAAAAAATCTTTATATGAGAACAAAATTGAGAACAGTTGGTATTCACTAACCTAGGTTAGTTTTCATTTAAACTAAATTTAAATTACATATTAATTCTCAATTTCAATTGATTTTCTTTCATTCATTCTATGAGACCCCGTTATATCTTAATTTCATTTTCCTTCAAATACATTATCTGTATTAATACATTTATTTTGTGATGAAGTTCAAATGGTTAAAAGAAAAAGTCAGTCTCTGTCTCTGTCTCTTTCTCTCATGTGTGTATGTGTCTGTCTCTTGTCTGTCCATTCTTGAAGGGCAGAGGAGAACATTGGTTGTTCTATCATTCTTTGTCTAATTCCCTTAAGACAGGGTCATTCATTGGACCCGGAGCTTGTTGTTTTTGGCTACACTAGATGACCAGTGAGCCCAAGAAATCATCCTGTCCCTGCCAGTCCTGTCCCAACTCCCTACCCCAGGACTGATGTTACAGGTGTAGAAGGCCATACTTATTTCTTACATGGGTGCTGGATTCTGAACATGAATCTTTATCATCATGATCATACAGCAAGCAATCTCTTTTTCCCCTCTCCCTTTCCCTCTCTTGTGTGTGCATGTGTTGTTCTTTTTATTTAATTGAAAAGTTTTTCATAAATATATTTTGATTATGGATTTTCCTCTTCCAGCTCCTCTGTGCTGAATAGCTTTATTTCAACTTGACACACACTAGAGTTATCTGAAAGGAGGGAACCTCAACTGAGGAAATGCCTCCATAAGACCCATCTGTAAGGCTTAACTCATGATTGATGGGGGAAGGTCAGCCCATTGTGGGTGGTGCCATCCCTAAGCTAGTAGTCCTGGGCTGAGCAAGCCATGGGGAGCAAACCAGTAAGGAGACCCCCTCCGTGGCTTCTGCATCAGCTCCTGCTTCTAGGTTCTTGCCCTGTGTGAGTTACTGTCCTGACTTCCCTTAGTGATAATGTTCTTAGAAGTGTAAGCTGAAATAAACCCTTCCCTCCCCAGTTTCTTGGTCACTGTGTTTCATCACAGCAATAGTAATTCTGACTCGGACATCCTCCCAGATCCCTCCTGCCTCCTCACCCACTCACATCTCCTTTCTCTCTCTCTTTATAGAACAACAGACAGAGACAGAAATAAACTGGCTGCCATCACAGCAGCCCGCTAATACATGGTCTTCCTGAGAGGACAGCACTACCTCACGGCATCCCACAGAGCAGGGTTGGGAAGCACAAGAGAGTCTCGATGACTTCATTAGTTAATGCTGCCTCCCATCATTCGCAGCAAACACCACGGTTATGGAGGAAAATCAGCCAAAATATGATCTTCTGTAAGTTAATTTTGATAGTTTATAATACAGATTTTTGAAGTCTGTCCTGACATTCTTATAAAAATAAGGTTAAGACTAGATACATAGAACGTAACAAAGAAAAGCAAAAGGGAATTCATGAAGTGCTAACACAAAATATTAAAATCCTTTCTCTGGTCCTGCCAGTGTATGGCTTTCCTCTGTGCCTACACACCCTTCACTCCTTTGTGCTACACTCTACCTTGTCAGCCCTTCTGGTCCTGCCTCTGTCCCACACGCTTCAGCTTCATGGGCTTCCCTCACCATGTTTGGTGAGGCTGCTGCTGTGCTGCCCTCTCTATTCTGTATTAAACGGTAGCAAGTATGCAAAGGCTCATTCTGTAGGCTTGTGGGGCTAAGACAATATGGTAGGAGTGACCGATGGAGAATCAATTAGTTGTTTCTAATGCATCTCACTGGAAGGTTCAGAGGAGAGTCATGCTCACCAGGGTACAGTTTGGAATGTTAATTTTTACCTCATTAACTAGATTTAGGTATATATCTTCACAGAATAATGTGTTCTAAGTAACTACATAGTTTAGCTGTGAAACATCAGATCACTCAATGATCAGGTTCTTTGATTCACTGATTAAAGGCACCTACAAATTAATCTTTATTACTGCTATTAATCATTTTAAAAAGGAATTGGACATATCAGGACATGGCAACCATTTGTCTTTCTTGTAGCTAACTGGTCCTTGACACTGCTTCATTAATAACACTTATAAACAAGGGGAAATTAGATGTAGATTACAGTCTGTAAGATGTATCCTGTTTTCTCTAATTATTGAACTTTAAAATGGGTGTTTGAAGTATCACAGATATGGTCAAAGGATTCATGTGAAGGCAACATAATGTGGGCCATTTTATCACCAATTTCTCATTACATCAGACTAAAAGATTGGAAACTTTTTCTCAAAAAATTTGTAACAGTATACTTATTTCAAGAAAAGTATTAATCTATTTAGTGAAATAATATTTATATATAAAACTATAACAAACATACTTTTGAATAACGTAGAACACACATGTATGTAATGTTATAAAATATCTAAAATATAAACTGTTACTGACTTTTAAAAATTCACTCCTTTTTATTTGAACCCTCAGGAAATTGATATTTATAATATCTGTTTCACTTTTTACACTTAATACTGTTTAGAATAACCTCCGAAATTCTAAAATGAGAATACCATTTCAGTTAGGTTACTTCTGTGTGCAAGTTTTATTACCTTTGATAAAGTCAGGTGGTGAGAACAGTAACGCCGTAGGCCCAGCTTCAAAACTGCAGTGTTACTTTCATTCCCCTAAAGAGAACACTGTCTATCTCTTCCTAGTGATCAGCATGCAATCCATCACACTGGCCTATAGCATATGGCATGATTTCCATGCATAGAATTTTAGTTACTTGAGCTTTGCTAATCTATGTATTGAAAATAACCACTCAAAAATTTCAGGGGCTAAGCTTCAGTTTTTTAAACGTACTAACAAATAGTAGGGATTGGAGCATCCCCTTTCCTGTGAACCTCCCATAGCCATTACTGGACAGTAGACGCGTCAGAGAGAAAGCAGTAATCAGTCAGTGCCATCTGAAACTCTTGACCGTGCTGTACCTTGTGGGGAACCTAGTGGGAGAAAATACACAAAGATACATATGTTCTTTCAAGCGTGTCTGGGCTCTTTCCTCAAAACTTGACTTGAAGGCAGAAGCACTCCACACTGGAGGAGAACAGAAGTTTCTGAAGATTATAAGTGTTAGGAATTGAGTTCTAGGATTCATATAAAAATGTGGAAAGACAGATAACTGTAAGTGCTTGGTTAGTTTTTCTAGATTTTAATTTAAATGAGCTGATTGAGCGCAGGGCCTATCTTCAATCCTGTATAGAAAGTTTTTGTTAAGATGGACAGCAAATATGAGTAACTAAAGCACTCCAATCACAAAACAAGGTAGACATTGCATTCTATACCGATAGCTTGACTATTAGCCCTTCAGCTATTTTAACAGAAATCAAAGCCCACATTAAAATCTATGCTAACTCTAGTTTCCATCTGGAGAACTGCAGTTCTCAGTAGAGAATATGGAACAAAGACTGAAACTTTCCTGCCTGGATATATAGGTGAAAATACAGAATTTTATAGCAACATGACTTGAAAATATGAAACTCAAAAGTTCAAAGAGGTATACTTTCAAATATATATCATATTTAAATATATTCATTTTAATATATATTCATTTAATTTTGCTTAATAAACAGATTTTGGAAATTTGAATAAAGAAACAGAATGATGTAGCAACAAACAACACAATATTAAAACAACTGAAAAATTGATAAGTGAATATAAAATAATACAAATATACAAGCTGTGAAAATTACCCAAAAGAGTGTGCCAAAAATTACAAAGAGAGATGGATACTAAGGAAAGAACTTTTGTCAGAAGTGTCACAGGAGATAAGTACTCACAGATAACGGCTGTGAATCGAGGCTTTATAATTAGAACTGCACTAAAATCCTCATTCTGCTATTTGCCTCCAAGTATTGTATTTGGAGTATAAAATCCAATGTCCCTATTTTTAAAACAGCCACCATGATGGTTATATTATCAATATTCGTGTAGGTTAGATAGGAGGAAATGGATTTTATAAAATGAAACTTGAATGTGGTAAGACGCAAATGAGGAGGATTACTTGGATTTTTAAAGGGCGATATAAAAAGGAGTCAATATAGGGAGCTCTGCAGCAGGAAAGGTTGACTTTCAGTCATGCCGGGAGGGGATGGCATCAAAAGGACAGAAACTCAGGTGGGTTTGGGTGAAGACGCTGCAGAGGCTCACAGAGAGGTCCAGACAGTTTCAGAGGGGAGAAACTCACTGAAAATAAGAATCAATTGAAGTGTTTGTGGTTTTGATTTCTCACTGGTAGAGGATGGTGAGCATTGCAGGGCAGTTAGATTGCAGACAGATATCACAGGGTGAAAACTCTAGCTAATCTGTTTAGGCAGGACTACACACTGGGGGTATGGGCAGCCTGACCACTATGCAAATGTCTCAAAGTGGGAAAACAAAACATTAGAATGTTTATGATAGCATTTAAATGCAAGACAGAAAGTTTTATTTTGATTTTGGAAATAGACCAATTGTACTGGTGTTCTTTAATTTCCTGTTGATTGTTCATATGGTCTACAAAGTCCTCAAGTAAAACTGGAAGTTCTGCTGTAAGAGAAAGTATAGTGAAGCAATCATTCATTTGTTCACTGTCAATTTAAAGCTTATTGTTTGACAAAGAAGAAATATCATGTCAGCCAAACCCTTTTCTATAGTAGGTTAGTGGCAGATAAAACAATAACACACACACACACACACATAAAGGTCTTGTGCTGATAAAACTTATAGTGCAAAGAACTCACAAGTATACCACTAGGGAACTGACCCTTCCTGTATTGCTAAGGCATTTGTCTAGCAGCAAACCAAGGTAAAACAATGATTAAATAAGATCCCACAAGGAGTAAATAAAATGTGCCAGGAAAACCAATGGAATCTGCATTTATAACCATTATGAGAATAACAAACTCTGCAGTTCAAGGAAGCATTAAGTAGAGGGAGGTCCTCATGATCAGTAATGGTATGGAGGACCAAGTCCAGAGAAATAGAAACCTAGCTGTCCTCGGATTAGCGTCTGCAAGACAAGAGGCAAGTAAATGATGGTGTCACATCACAGAAAGCCAAAGAAAGAGGTGGGTTCTACAGAAAAACAAGCAATTAGTCAAATATGTGAGCTTGAATTTACAGCGAGGTCTGAAGTGAAACTGTCTACTTAAATACATGAAAACACAGTTCTGAAACTGAAAAATAAAGGCACATATGCACATGTGATTTTAAGGATTATCCATGTGACTTCTCTGGATAGAAAAGAAGGAAACTCAAGGGGAAAAAAATTGGAGACTGGCAAAAAAAATCCTGAAAATGGCAAATGTGGGACCACAAAAAACGAGAAAGAAAGATGGTGGAGGTGGAGATGGGTCAGCAGGCATGTCTCATGGGGAACACAAAATAGCAGACTCCCATAAACTAATTCAAGGTTGCAATTGTAATTTCTGCTTGCAGTTATAATAGATGTACAATATACATATATAATATATATAAAATATAATATATACAATATATACAATATATAATATAACATATAATATGCATACATAATATATAATACAACATATAATACATACAATATCATATATCATATAAAATATATTATACTGTATATATTATGTTATATATCATATCATATATTATTATAACATATAATATATCTTTATATAATATATTATAATATATAACATATAATATGTTATTATATAAAATATATAATAATATATGGTATAATATATGCACATATAACATAATGATATATGATATCTAATATAATATATAATGTATATAATATGTGACATATAATATAATATATAATAGATGTACAATAGGTAATTTTTCTGTGAATCATCAGTGTTCTCTATGAATTAAATTACTTAATTAGGTAGAAGATATTTTGTGGATCTCTAAGCAGCTTATATTTTAATTTCTATGTATGAATACATTCATACACGTATATACCCAACAATAAAAATCAAAGCTGAAGAGTCCATCGCTTGGAGAGGAAGTAAGCGGTAAGTAGTGGGACTGAGCCGGGCTAGAGGGAACAGTGGGTGGATGGGGGGGAATGAAGTTGGATTTTAATTAAAATTAATATACTTTGAAAGAACAGCATTCCTTTAAAATGGCAGAATTGCGTATGCAAATATTACTTAAAACGGGGCATTCTTGAAACTTCTAACTAAAGGAAGAGTATACAAAGTACGTAGGACTCTATACTATATGCAGATAATAACTAATCCTCCATATTAGACAAATGACACTAAATCATGAGAAAAATCTATAATAACTAAGAATATGTAAATTTACTTTCACTCTGGATTTTTAACCAAAATTTTTTTAACCAAGAATTTTGTGGCTGACCACAGCTTAGAAAGCTATCAAAAGATCAAAACGAAGCAACAACAAAAACAATTTGCCTCTTACAAAATTTTAATACATTATTTTAGGTACAGAGAAAAACTGACTTATACTCCCATTGTGGATAAAAAAAACTAGCATGGAGCTATGGGAAATCTTTTCATTTTTCTATATGATTTAGAGAATTTTGTCCCTACGCTTTATGGAAGTTGACTAAGGTAGCAAAACGCCATTGCTTTTCATTTGAGTGCGAAAAAAGTAGAGTTCTCTGAAATGTAATTCACGGTCTAAAGGTTTTCACATTCATCCTATCCGTGACTGGCTGAGGCACTAAGCAAACCTAGCGAACTGTGCACGCAAGACTGCGATGGTAGGAAATACAACTTACTGTTTTTTCTTTGCCAGGCTCCACCAGGTCAGACTTGGCGCTGCCTTCCACCGGTGGCGGTTTCTCGGCACCGCTTTCACCTCCTCCTTCCTTGGGCAAAGTCTGAGGTGTGTCGCCTGGCAGATCTTCAGTCCTGGCCTCGGGCTGCCCCTCTTCTCCCACAGCCTTGGCGGCCACCCCTGCTGTGGGCTCTTCAGGAATTTGTGCTTGAGCTTGAAATATTTCAGGTTTCTCTTCCCCCTCCAAGGCCAGTGGCTTGACTTCTGGGGGTAATTCCTTATCTCCAGGGTTTGGCTTCTTTCCTTCAAGGGGTGGTTTTTCTTCAGCAGGTGCCGATTTTTCGTCAAGTGGCTTCTTTCTAGTTTTATCTTCCTGGAGTGGTTTTTCCTCTTCAGAGGGTGATTTCTTTACTTTCCAGGCTGAAATTTTGCTTTTCTCTACTTTACTCTCTTCTGGTTTTTGATCTATGGTGAATGTTGCAGGGGTTTTCTCAGTTAATGGTGTTTCTTTTTCTGGAATAAGCTTTGCAGTTTCAGTTTTTACTTCTGTTTCCTTCTTTTTATCTTTTACAGGGGCCCCCGGTGTTTTCTGAGATGGTGGTGGTTCGGCAGGGGCAGGCACAGGAGATGCCTTGGATCCTGGCGATACAGGAGGCATTTTGCTTATATCTCCAAGTTGTCCTGAAATTGCTCTCTGCGTCTGGCAATTTAAACAAAGCCATTCTTGAATCTGTGAAATGGACAGCAACGAACAGATTAGGATTACAGTGGACTTTCTATTTTAGCGCATTAGTCAAGATGAAATTGAAAATGTCGTTATTCTGTTGGTTATTGATAGGCACAGGGAAAGTCATTCTGTTCTAAATCAGAAAACGCATCATTGAAAAAAATGTAAAGAAGATTATTTAAAATATAAACATGGGCAAAATCTATAACGACTACCAATTTCTATGTTTACCACCACTTAGAAAAAGAAAGGGGCTAGAAGAAGGAACTTAAGGAGGACCCAGAGAAATATTTATTTAGGGTTTGGCACTGGAAAGAAACCTGTAAATTTGAAAGAAAAATTATTTTAAGCCTAGTATCTTAATACTTAGCATTTCCATCATAAATTTGCTTAAATACAATTACATTACATAATATGTTTCATTTTTGTTTAAAACTAAAAAAAGGTTATTTGAATTTAGTTTAGCAACTCTTTATCTCTTGGTATCAATTGTTATGATTGTTCGTACAAGCCACACCCACTCCCTCCCCCATCCGCTGAGGCAGGCTGATCTTCAGCT
>LOJH01016307.1:11656-22913 GCA_001685095.1 Ellobius talpinus
TAATAAATATCCAATTCTATTCTGTACGATGTGTCTGTCCACGTGTCTCTCACCCGCTCGCCGCTGGGAACCTGCACCTTCCGGGGACTCACTGTCGCCAGGACCAGCCCGCCCACCGCATTGCTGGGCCCTGCCCCGGACTGGCGGCACTCGGTACCCTCTGCTCAGGACCAGGCACGAGGACCCGCTGCGAGCTGCTCGTGACCCGCAGGCAAAATCATAGCATCAACCAAATAAATTTCCACCGAGTTGCATGGAGTTTTCAGGAGTCACTCGTGTGTAAGTCTCTATCTTCTTTCTAATTAATAAAATGATTCCATTTTTAATACTAATTACATGTATTCATCAGTTAAGCAGGATAGAGTCACAGATCAAATTGTTTGGCATGTTTTTTTTTCTAAAGTATTTTGATTTTCTGACTGAAATGCCTCCTTCTGGGACTGCTGCTTAAGGCACAGGAAATTGTGACACTCTTCAGCAGATCACCTGATCAAATTTTGCAAAAATAGTGAGCTGGCTGGTTCTCAAAGTCATGAAAACTACTTTCTGAAAAGAACACAAGGCAAAACAATCACATGGAGGCGGATGCGAGGTTCAGGGCAGACATTATCCTTGACTTTCGTGTTTTGTATTTTGTCCTCCATTATATGTATTTTCATATAAAAGATAAAGACTGTACATGTTGCTTCTTTTTAATCATTACCATATAATGTGTATTTATTATGCAAGAAACAAGGTGGGAGGGTCCTATAAATAAGCCTGCCTGCTGTCTTATGTGTCATTGTCTCCAGATAAATTCAGTTTCAAATTGCTCTTCATCCTGGCTCCTCTCTTCAGGTGCTCGGCTTTAATCCCTTGCAGAAAAACCACTTCCTGTAGCAGAGTACTATCAGAGAAAAGTTTCATTTGTTCCCTGATTTCTATTCTTTATAGACGTTACAAATGGTGCTTAATATATTTGACTATTTTGTAATCTGTTAGGGGTTATAGATCCTTAGTTTCTTCTCTAAAGTACAAAGATGAAAGACAACTCTTACTTTCAGTAAGCCCTGACTTAAAACAGTAGGATGCATTTGGGTGCCTTTGCTTTTAGTGTGTATGGCCCCTCAATATCAATCCTTTCTTAAATTCCCGTGAAAGCATCTCTGGTGTGAACTACAGTGTTATGTAACAATCTGGTTCACAAGTCATGGGAAAGAAACTGACTTGATCACTTCTCAAACAGGGCCGAATAAAAGAGCAAACCTCCAGAGCACGTGTCTTGATCTGTGCTATGGCTCAGAAGTCATTACTTGTTTGAAGCCCATCTGAAGATATCATCATTATTTATATTTTGAACTTGATGTTTCAAAAAACCAAAAAACAAACAAAAATAGCAGTCTCACAGGGCTGTTTTGATGCAAGGAGTCTAAATATCACAAGCAGGTATGTATGAAGCATTCTCATCAGGACATGCCCCAGTGTGGATAAGCTGGGGACTTTTAATCTAACAGGAATACAGTTTCATGCATTTTGTCCACTATAAAATTCTGATTTTTTTTGTGAAACTACTCATATATTGAGAATATGGTATGTACCACAGAGCACATGGCTTTTTTAATGAGGGAAATCTGTTGAGGATACTTTGGTATCCGGAAGGTGGTATACTCAATATTCTCATACCTTTTTGAAATTTAGGTAAGAAGCTCAACTTTAGTGTATCCATCTAATCCATTATGCCAAATAAAACACTTCATTTCTCCAATTTATTGTATGTTTGGTAAACTTATAAAGCAGTGGTGACTATACCAGAGTGTCCCAGGTGAACAGTTGGTAGAACAGCTCTCAGAGATAACACCCAGCTACAAACCCTGAAACCTGCAAGAGCTCCCTGCTTGCAAGATGAATCAGTGCAAACATTGAACAAATGTGGTAGGAGATAATCGGCAACATTTGGTTGGATTTGTCACATTCCACAAGTTGGATTCTATATCAGACAGTCAACAAGGCTGAGATCCTGAGGCTAGCTAAGTCATGAGTTCTAGGGGGAACTCTATTATTATTATTATGCTAAGACAACATACAATAAACTGTCTCTTAATGGTATATGGTTATGCTTATAGAGAAATGCACTCTTCCACTCTCATCAGAGAAGCTTCTTCTTATAGTAACTAACACTGAAATCTACAAATGGACAATTTGCAGAGAATAAGGACTTCAAAATGCCCAGTCCTATATACGGTATCCATATCACACTTCTGAAGTCAGGGCTCAGAGACCTGTACAGAAGAAGGTGTGGAAAGATTGTAAGAGCCATAGTGATGGATGACCTCAAGGAGGCAGCATTTTCAAGACACAACAGGGCAGATACATCTAGGAACTTACATAGACTATGAAAACAATCACAAGACCTGCACAAACTCAAGCCAGAGAAAATCATAGCATAAAAGAGAGGAAGTAAGTATAAATTCCTAACCCTGCCCAAGAAGGTGTTCATGATGGATAAACGTGGGGAGAAGGAAATTCAGTTACTTCAAAGTGGTGACACTGTGTATATCAGCCACACTGTGGGGCAGGCTTCATTCTCAGTAGTAGTTTGCTAATACAAATTTGACTCTTGGTTCGTTTGTCTTAAGAGAGAGAGAAGTATGTGAAGTTGTGCACATAGAGTGGATGAGAAAGATTTGCGAAGAGTTGGGGAAGGGAAAAGAATAAGATTAAACTGTATTGTGGTTTTTTTTGTTTATACAAAGAAAACTCTGCAGCTAAGGTTCAGAGAATATCATGGAAGATGAGGAATGAAGGTTTTAAGATCCAGAAGACCAGGAAATCTGCTGTAAAATGGTGTCCTTCTAGAAATGAGAGGCAAGTTTCATCCGTAATATTTCAACAAGGCCTGAACAGATGTAAAAGTGAAAGTAGGGCACCTCACAAGGTGATTCCTTGTGACATTTTGGTAAAGAACGTGACTTGTTTTTTGCCCTACCCACAAAGAAGTATAGGTCACTCAATGATGAAAGAGGAAGAAATAGTCTTACCTAGGGAAGATCCTACTATTTGATTATTCAATACCAAGTTGTCAACCCTGACATTGTACATATATAAATAACATTAATGAAACTGAATAAGATGTATTTACGTATTTAGGTATATAAAATATATGTACATATATAATCAACTACACACATTATATATATAAAGAGAGAGAGATCATATGTTAAAATCTGGATCTTAAAATATTTCTTCCTTATCTTCCATGATATTTCTTGAACCTTAGGTGCAGAATTGTCTTTGTATATACAAAAAACTCAATACCATTTTGATCTTATTCATTTTCATTCCCCAAATCCTCACAGATCCTCTTCATCTTTGTGTGTGTGTGTGTGTGTGTGTTTGTATTTGTGTGTGGGTATTCAACTCAACTAAACAAGTCATAAATTTGAGAGGGAATAGGTGGGTACATGAGAGAAAATTTTTATTTTATACAGACATTATATTTCTACAGACATTTCCAATACCGACTTTACCATCCATCTTGCCTTTACTAACTAATATGGAGTCACACAGATATCAATTATGAAGTTCTCAAGCCATGTTAATTTGTGTGGTTGTTTGAAGGAAAATGGCCCCCATGGGAGTGACAGTATTAGAAGGTGTGGCCTTGTTGGAGGAAGTATGTCACTGTGGGGGTGAGCTTTGAGGACTTATGCTCAAGATACTTCCCAGTGTCTTAGATCTCTTCCTGTTGCCTGTAAGATGTTGAACTCATAGCTACTTCTCCAGCACCATATCTGCCTTCATGCTGGCATATTCCACCATGATCATAATGAACTAAACCTCAGAAAAATGTAAGCTACCCCATTAAATGTTTTCATTTATTAGAGTTACCATGGTCATGATTTATGTTCATAGCAATAGAAACCCCAACTAAGAGAGAAGTTGGTTATAGGAGTAGGGTATAGCCGTGATAGATCTGGCCATGTTTTTGTTTGGAGGAATTTGGACATTTGTACGTTGGATTAGGAAAGCAGTGGAGTGCTTTAAGCATTGCTTAATGGGACATACTAGGAACATGGAAGACAGTGGTGCTGAGAATGACTTGAACTGTGTGTGTGGGAGGATGACACAAGAGGTTTCAGAGAAGAAGAGTATATTAATATGTGGCTTAGAGAACATTCCTGTGATATTTTGGTAAAGAACATGACTGGTTTTGCCCTTATCCAAGGAATCTGCCTCAGGCTAAAATGAAGAGTTTTGGATTAATTCCATTGGCAAAGGAAGTTAGACTAGTATAGATTCTGTCTTTTAGTTGTTAGTGGTAACTCTCATGAAGATTTATAATGAAAAAGAGCAAACTGAGCGAGAATCTACAGAATATACAGATTTAGACGAAAGGGGCACCACCAGGGAATAGGATGGCGTTAAATCTTGTGTTCAAGGAGATAAACAGATTTAGAAATGTGAAAAAGAGGGTGCTGACCTCAGGGCATGATCCCACTCAGCTAAATGTCAAACTTATGAAAAGTTAGTTTAAAGAAAAGCTTAGAGCTGTGTGTGGTGGTACACACCTTTAATCCTAGCACATGGAAAGCAGAAGCTGGCAGACCTCTGACTTTTCAGACAGCTACATTTATCCATGGAAAATAGAAAGGTGGTCAAGATGTAATTAAGCAAAGGGGCCAAGTTCCAGTGCCAGTAAACAGTAGAACTTGGCAGTTTTGGACACTTGGTTCTGGTTTTAGAGTTAAGAGTAGAAGAACGGGATATGGACTTTGCCTCTGTGACTAAGAAAAGCCCCTGAGATCAGGGATGTGTCAGTGGCATTCTTGAATGGAGGCCTAGAGAGACCACTGCTAAAGCTGTGAAACTAAGCACGGATTGCCTTGGAGACCCCAAGATGTTGGAGATGCCAGAGTCATGGGATTGCCGCCAAGGAAAGCTGCTCACGGGGAATGGAACCAGCCAAAGAGAAAGAAGTATGTTGTCAACAAAGCTGAAAGGAGTTGGAGATCGGAAGAGCATTTTGACATCAGACATGGGAATTCAGGGTTTGGAGTTTTCCCAGCTGGTTTTTGGTCTTATTTTGGTTTAGTATTTCCTCACTATGCTCCCTTCCACACATTTTGAAACGGTAATGTATATTTTGTGTCATTATATGTTGGAAATCTGTGATTTTCTTTTTGCTTTTGCTTTTATAGAGGTATTAGAGTTAAGAGACTGCTATAAGTCTCAGAAGAGATTTTGGACTTTGCAACAAGCTTGAGACTGCTATAGATTATGGAGACTTTTAAAATTAAACTAAATACAGTTTTGAACCATGATATGGTTGGAAGTCTTTGGGGGGTGGTCAGTGAGTGGTATGGGGTGGTTTGAAAAAAATGACCCAAAAGGACTGGTACTATTAGGAGGTCTGACCTTCTTGGAGGAAGTTTATCACTGTGGGGGCAGGCTTTCAGGTCTACATTCAAGATGCCTCCAAGTGTTTTAGTTCACTTCCTGTTGCCTGTAAATTGCAGTACTCTCGGCTACTTCTTCAGCACCATGTCTGCCTGCACTCTCCCATGTCCCACTGTGATGATGCAATAAACCTCGGAACCTGTAAGCCACCCCAATTAAATGTTTTTCTTTATTAGAGTTGCAGTGGTCGTGGTGTCTCTTCACAACAATAGAAACCTTAACTGAGACAATTTGTTTTTATACATTTTTCAGATTTTAATGTTTTATTTTGAGGATACTCTTATTAGTATCCTTTAATGAAACAACCTAAAAGAAAAAATTTTCATCTATGCTATGATTAAAGATAAAAAAGCCAGAAACCTTCATATTATGAAAATAATCACTTTCTTATTTACTTCTTTATCATCACTTATTAGAATATAAAAATGTATCTCCAGATAGGGAAAATTCTGATAAGTAAGAATCATGTAAAAATAACTATGCTGATCACAGTATATTTAAGCACATTCAATTGTCAGCTACAACATGTTAGTAAAATATATTTACTTTAACATCACGTCATCAAAGCTTGTTCAAAACAGAACAACAGTACAAAAACCCATTAATCTTAAGAGGGGACTAGGAAATAAAAGCAATAAAAAAGGAACAGAAAAGGGAGTCTGCTGTGCTACTCAGCATTTCCCATCAATAAGTAATTTGTTTTATGTAAGATTTCAGCTGTAACTATAGCAACAATAACATCAAGTTAAATCTCAGAATTCAGGGCTGCCTGTTTGCTGTTCTAAATGTCTTCCTTAATGGCTGAATATGAGACCTGAAGTAGGCTGAAGGTTTACCTATAGATTTAAATGATGCTCAAAATTACATTCACAAGCACTCATATTTGCATCTGAGAAATCACGCAAATAAAATTTAGCATTGATTTTTATTAAACAACAAATTGAGCTTGTTTGGAAACTAACATACTTTCCTTCAAGAGAATTACTGAACCAGAGACTATAGCCTCATCTCAGCTGAGAGAGTAGCGACTAAAACATCATTCTGAGCCTTGTGCAACTTTCAGTTCAACAATAAAATAGTTAAGCAATATTAAGCAATAAGTTAACATTCTTGATGGCTTATAGATGTTCATAACATATAGAATGTTACTTAGGAAAAATTAATTATAATAATCTATTTATAAATCATACTTTTTGAATATTTTTAAATATTAAATATTTTGTATGCGTATCTCTGTGTGTGTATGTGTGTGTGGTGTGCAGTTGCCCATGGAGGCCATTAGAGGTCAAGAGGTCATTAGATCCTCAGAGTTGGAGTTACTACCAGGTGTTGTGAGCTGCTTGATATGGGTGCTGTATCCTGAACTCAGGTTCTCAAGAAGAATAGCAAGTGCTCATAAGCACTGAGCCATCTCTTTAGCCCTAGAAATTAGCTTTCATTTATAAATTGATCCAAAAGTCTGGGAACAATGTTTTCTGAGACTTGTAATTTCTATCAGTAATTCATACTATCTTAGCTACATAATATTTCATATATCTTAGGACCTGTATTCTTAAATGTAATTTGTCATCCTAAAATCTCTTGTTACCTTTACTTATGAATGTAGTGTTTTTGTTACTTGTAAAAGAGAAAAAGAATAGAATTGAAAGTTGAGGAATACTTTTTCTAGATCATACAATTAGTCATTCAGACCATAAAATTAAGATGTTAGCAATATTTGATCATGGGATTATCATTTATAAGAATGCAAATTGAACTATGCATGCTGTTTTCAAGTCTGTCATCTCAGCACTCAAGAGCTGATAGCAAGAGGACCAGAATTCAAGGACTGTTTCTGCTAAATAATGAATTGAAGATTAGCATGGGATACATAAACACACTGTTTCAAAAATAAATGTAGGCAAAGTGGTTTCTTTGTGAGATTTTTATTCTTACTCTGCCTCTCCTAAAAATGAATGATAAACATGTTTAAAGTTCATATATTACTACATATTTTTAAATTAGAATATACAGTTTTCATCATATTTCTGGACTTTTCGTGACAGCTAAAAAGGAATAACTCAAGTACAAAATACAAAACTGAAAAATGTATTCTTTCTCATTTGTTCATATATAGAAAGTAAATTATACAAAAATGCCATGCAAAATAAACATGCATATGTAAAACTGCATAATGAGAAACAGATGCTTTGTTAAGTTACAGTAACATGACTAAATAAATGGAAAGGATAGGGATCAATAATAAAACCCAGTAGACTCAGGGGAACTGGGGGAACTTAAGTTCTAAGGTCCTAGGTCCAAGCTCATTAGAGGTCATGCCCATGTCCCCACCACTCTCATATGTGTACACATCTGCAGTGCAGCACATTGCTATGCACTCAAGCAAGGTTGCTCTGCTTCTTTCTTTAGAAGTATAAAATGTACGTTTCCACACATACAAAATTTGTAGACAATAGTTGCATAAATATCCACATACTAACTAAATCATATATATATATATGAATTTCATAATACATACATCATATTATATATATATATTATAGTCAGAGATTTAAAACATACTGAGAACATAATTTCATACTTTTTGTTGATAATTTTAGTGTTAATATTTCCTGACCTAAGTCAGATTCCTTTTCTGTTTTATTTTCTATTATAACTCTGGATAGTCACCAATCTGATCATAGGAAATGGCCTGTTGAGTCTACATAGCCCCTATTGCTAGGGGTCTTAACTGGGGTTATCCTTGTAGATTGTGGGAATTCTCTTGCCCAGTTTTCTACCTAACCCTGAAAAGCCCCCTCAAGACCTGACCTCAACACTCAGTGATACCCCTCTTTTGGCCTATTCCCCAAGGATGCTCGATCATATCACAAGGATACTTGCTCAGCTATGTTCACAGAAGTTTCATTTGTAATAGTCAGACCCTGGAAACAACCTATATGTTCCTCAACTGAAGAATGGACGAAGAAAATGTGGAATATTTGCACAATGGAGTAGTACTCAGCTATTAAAAACAATGACATCATGAAATTTGCAGGCAAGTGAATGGAAATAGAAAAAAAACATCCTGAGTGAGGTAGTCCAGACCGAGAAAGACAAACACAATATGTACTCACTTATAAGTGGATATTAGCTGTAAAGGATAACCATATTATAACCCGCAGATCCAGAGAAGCTAGGTAACAAGGAGGGCCCAAGTGGATCTCTCTGGGAAGGAGAAATAGGAGCGATCTCCTGGGAGGACTGGGGGCGTGTGGGGATGGGAACTTGATGGATCAGGTTTAGGGATGTATGGAGGAGGAGAGTACCAGAAGAGATGACTGGAAAGTGGGAGCTTTTCACATAGTTTTTCCAATGATTTATAAAATGTATGTTGGGCATAAAGGATAAGTTTATAATAAAAAGCCTTGAACCACTGACTCTAAAGATTTCCTGCAAGGTGAAGCCAGAAGAGAAGACACAAGAAGACAGGGCAGTCATGCCAGAAATACTTGGGCTCTATGTCACTGGCTTCTTCTACTGACACAACTACCAGGAATGATTTGGGTAGAAAGACTTGTTGCCCCAGAGTCCCAGGGAGATGGGGGGCAAACATGTTCTATAGAGGGAGTCTGTTGAAGTCTCCCTACCTTAAATGATCGGCTAAGTCAAAGGGAGATTTAAGTCATAAAGTGGCATGATTATATGTAATTTTGAAAGAATCTGCTAAAAACTGTATGCTAAAAAAATCACTGCTGTCTGAGCCTGTGAGTATGTACGTTGGGCTAGGATCAAAAACAGAAATAAAGCAGAGCTCCTATTTTTTAAGATGAATCTGTTTTCATGTGTGTATAACTGCCTCCTTTGGCTGCTTACATTGAAGAGGACGAGTGTCCCCTGAAGGGACAACATTGCTTTACAGAGTTGCAAGCTTGTGTAGACGACTATAGAAGCAGAGGCCGAAACTGAATGGTAGAATTAACATTGCTAAAACAACAACCAAAAAGTCTGTTCCAATTTACAAGGAATATGGTGATTTAAAATAGAGAAGGAACAGATTCAAGAGAGAGAAGGTGGAATATGTTGGATTAAAGGATCATGTGGATATTCTTTATCTCATTAAATTCTCACCTCATCTTAGGAGTTCCTATAATTATGTTCATTATACAAATGCGGAAGCTGACACATGGAAACTAGAAACTATATCCTGTTAAGTATCCAGTGTGAGAAACAGACAGGGTGCAGAGATATGGGCACATTTCTAGAGTCGGATTTTAAAGGAAATGAAGAATTTAAATCAGGATTAGTCACGAAATTCCTACAATTCCTTCATACAAATGAAGAGAGCAGAGAGCAGGCTCTTAATACCTCCCTCTGGTCAGAAGAAACCAGCCAGACATACATCATTATTAATGATGTGCAGAATCATTAATAAAAGAGTGTGGAAGTGCCACAATTTTACTATACTTGAGTGAAGGAAAAATAAGAATTTCACAGATGCGAACAGGCAATATTGCTTGCAATGAGGCTAAGTAAGATATCAAAAAATTTTTGGCAGATTTCTTATTTTTTCTTCTTCTCTTTTCTTTTCTTTTGACAAGGTCTCATTATGTATCCTAGCTGATATAGAACCCATGATGGGGATCAGGCTGATCTCAGTCTCAGAGATTCACCTGCCTCTACCTCTGGAGTGCCGGCTGGAATTACAGGCTTGTGATCCCACATGTAGCCCTGATGTAATTTTTTTAGACACATGAGTTGGGTGCTCTGTTAATAATTTCCTTCTTAACCTTAAACTTCTTCCCTTCTCCTGTAATACTTATTTTTATTTTTCTCAAATAGACAGTAAAGCCACACTGGGCTTTTTAATGTAGGCTCTAGAGATTAAATTTTGGTCCTGTTGCTTGCACCTCAGGTACTTTACCAACTGAACCATCTCCCCAGCCCAGAGGCTGCAAACTTTTGTAGATGACGAGGAAGAATCCAATGAACATTGGATCTGGAATAGAAATCTATCCATAGGTATCATCTTTCCCTACAAAAATCTGTCCTAGATTGCTTTTCTAGCTTTTAAAATGGCAAAACAAAGTAAGTTATAAAGAGGAAATAAACATGTTTTCTATGTTTCTATGCTTTGTACATATCAAGGAATACCTAGAAACTACTGAGAAACCACTTATTTACCTTGGAGAAGCTACTGAGATACCATACTGAATAATTCATTCAATCAATTCAGCATCCCAATACATCTATATTTGAAAGTGCACAGTTGTAAAAGAAAGAAGAGAAGATAAAAATAATGGAAGGTAATGGAAACTCTGGGATGCACTGAACTTTGGATATTCAGGTCACTTGATTTGAACAGAAATTGAGGCTACTAAAGAGGGAAGA
This sequence comes from Ellobius talpinus, assembly GCA_001685095.1. NCBI lineage: Eukaryota > Metazoa > Chordata > Mammalia > Rodentia > Cricetidae > Ellobius > Ellobius talpinus. The sequence continues at coordinate 22,463 of LOJH01016307.1, forward strand.
AAGTGTATTCATTGTGAGAATGAGAGAAAACATTCAAGAACAAGAATATACAAATCTCGGGATGTGAGGCTCAAATAACTAGTCAGATTAAACTGGGTCTATTCCACGCTTTTAAAAGTGCAAGATGAAATTTCTCAAGATGGTATAGGGAGAGGGAGCATGCATATGGGTGTCTACATTGCTTTGACAAAATGCTTCCCAGTGAGGCTTTAGCAGCCAGAGAGAATGAAAATGTTAAGAGCACTGAGGAAAACAATACCAAATACATTATCAACCAAGTACACTGCACCTAGGGAGCTTCTTTAAAAATGTGAAGCAGCTCAGGGTACTGACAAATGCCTGTATATTACAGCTACTGGGTAGACCAAATCATGAGAATTTCTCAAGACAGCATGGGAAATATTATCTATCTATCTATCTATCTATCTATCTATCTATCTATCTATCTATC
>LOJH01016308.1:0-22912 GCA_001685095.1 Ellobius talpinus
GTAATGGGGTCTGGTGCCCTCTTCTGGCCTGCAGGCATACACACAAACAGAATACTGTATACATAATAAATAAATAAATATTTAAAAAAAAGAAAAGAAAAACTCCAATCTGGATATTTATATACTTAGAGAAAAAGGAAGACTTCAGATAAGTATGTTAACTAAACTTCTAAAAACCAAGTAATTCTCTCTGACGCTCCTATGTTGTCCCTGCTAGGCTTGGTCATCTGCTCTCAGTGGCCTTCACTATATGCATGCAGTCTGTGACTACTTGTTGGAGTTTTCGCTCCTGGATTTGCCCTCAAGTTTACTCGGAATGGAAGCAGATGAATAGAAAAGTTTCCTTTCGGAACTCAAACTACAGTGAGACTATTCTGAAGTGCTCATTTGCTTTAAGTACATAGTTCCATTTTCAAGCAGTTTGCTCTCATTAGACAAGAAAATGTTTTTACCTGCTTTGTATTCTAATTTAATCATAATCATTCTCATACAAATGTTTATGACTTCAACATTAACCACTCTAATGTAACCTCAAACATCTGATTGAAATCAACTCTGCCTAGTGAGTGTGTTTTTAATGTTCCTAAAATTTGTGTTTCCAGAATTTATATTTTTGCTTATTATTTGAGTAGTCCTTAGTGGAGCCATTTTTAACCTCATAAAAAAGAAAAGGACATATATTTCTCAAAATAGTCTGCATTTTCACAGTGACTGTTGAGAACCTTCAAGAGACTTGCAGAAAGGCACAGAAGTGCAAGTCGCTCAGAAGTAAACGATAGAAATATAGAATAGTCTCACTTCGAAATGGGTTTGTGTTTGCACAAAACTCTTGTCAATGAGCCATGCACCTTGAGCCCTTTGTGCCTTTACCAGTGATTGGCCTGGCTTGTTAGTACCTAACCATACAGTTGATTCAATTGGACTTAGTCTAAGAATAACCTTATAGTTGTTCTATTTGCCTCAAAAATAGGAAATATTTAACTCAACATAAAATTTTACCTTTCAAGAATTTATTCAAGCAGTTCATCAAGACCTCTTTCATTTTTTTACCTAACTTCGGGACTCCAAGATATTCCCAACACATTCTTCAGCAAAAACCTTGACCTTGTTTTAGCTGAATGATAGTGTTCCAGTGATGGAAGGGCTGCAATAAAATGCTATATAACATCCCTACCTAGAGGCTAATGACTTAGAAACTACTGGTATATACAGGATAGTGATTGATGATGCTTCAGTGAATCCTACCCACTGAGTAGCCCTTGCCAGTGCAGATCTCAAACTACAATGGGCAAAAGAATCATTACTTGTATAAAATGAGAATTCCAGAGTTCTGTCCTCAGACATCCTGATCCAGGATGTAAGAAGTGGCACATAGAAATTTATGTTTAACAAATACCTCCATCCTTAAGAGTCTCTAGTCAGTGGGACTTAATCACAAATAGTTGGAGAGATATCTTTTTCTTAAGGAGTTACCTTTTTGTGCTAATATTAACAGGTTGGTAAAGAGTGCTCACCACTTTGAAATAGTGATTCTTCACCACAATCTTATACTCAGACAAGGGACTAAACTGGAGAGATACTTTCAAATCTCTTGTAATAAAATTCAGTAATCTTATAGAAGCAATACTGTAAGTGCAATTAAACCCCACTTGAGTAAACCAGGGCTCTAGTTCAGTTTAGTGTGGATTAAATGTGCATTAGGGAATATACTAGAAATGAAAGTATTAATGTAATATTATTTCTATAAAAATAATGAATGTGTCTAAAACAACTTATAAAATATTTTAATTACATAGAAAATTAAGGACAGTTTAAATTGAGATAAGACTTTATGACTCAGGTTAGATTGCCTCTGATTTTCCATTCTGAAATCCCATACCCTTATCAAATAGTAGTAGGACCTAGAGACAGATTTCCAGCATTATAATCTTTTAAATGATGAGGTGTTGTATGTTATTTCACTTGACCTACATAAGAAAATTACTTAGCTCTCAGATCCTTTTATACCCAGTGTATGATGTAATAAATAACTGCTTCTGCTGGTTTTGAACTATACTATATTTCATTTTCTACACATCAGTTATTTCCCTTCCCATTTTCTATGGAATGTAGTAATAGACAGATTGCTTTCTCTGAACCTTCTCCCTCCTTGTTCCTTCTGGGGATATAACCAAAAATATGACAGGGTGCGGCAGACAAAATTCTGCCTTATATTAACTAGTGATGACAAATATTGCCAATGTGTACCTACTGGCAATATTTGGATTCCTGAAGATGAAAAATAAAATGCACAAAGAGAGATGTTAGTTTTTCTGAACTCTGCTTTGCTTTTCCAGTCATTCAAAAGTGTTATTCTCTTCCAATTTATAGACTCCTTGATGTGTGGCTAATGCTCAGATGTAAAATCATCTCTTTATCATGCTTCTTGTTGTGGCTTTTCATTTTTTTTCACTTGGTGTCATTTAGTCTGGGGCCTCCTCATCAGAACAATGCTAGCTAGGCTATTGCAATTTGTCTGGATCAGGACAGTTGCTTTTATGTCACAGCAGGAAGACAGCCTTCTGGTGAAAAGACAAAAAAAACCTTCTTCATACCTTAAGACTGTGTAAAAATGAGGAAACATATAGAAATCCATTTTGATGTTTTTTTTAAAAAAAGACTGATGGTTTTGCACCTATGTGGAGAATACTTTAGCTGGCTTTTCTGATTCAAACTACAGACGTGTATGTACAAGTTAGAGGTGGGGAAAGATGTGTCTGTTAGTTATTGTATATAATTGGAAGATTGGCATTCCAAACAAACTAAATCAAAACTGGTCCCATTTATGGCGAGGTAGACGTGCAAGCCAACAGAAAGATATTATGGTATTAAAACCATATGCAATTCTAGGCATGATTTTCTCTTCATGGGTACTGCATGGTGGTATTTCTAATACAAATACTGATGTGCTTTGGAATAATGGCACTCGCAGGTCTTTCATCATATTGTATCACTGCTTTATTATATTAGGCTAATACACTGCGAGAGTTGGTAGAACCTCTCCATGCCAAATCGGATCCACTTCTGTTGGCACTCAACCCATTGGAATCACAGATTGCTAAGCTAATGTTTAGAGAATTTAGATCGAAGAGAGTCGGCACGGCGCAGACTCAACATCAACCTCTTGCAAGCAACTAAAATGGCCTCGTCCTTGCTGTTTATAACAGAAAAACAGACTTGTAAAAAGCTTAGACCATCAAGTGTTGTGGATTTGGGGCCTCCCTAAATGGATGTTATGAGGGGCAGGCCACTCTTTAAGAAGAATTCGAGCTTTCTACAGTGGGACTAGCATAAGATCAAACCAATCAAGATGGAGCACAGTAGCCGAAAACTGCCCTGTCTATGGGAGAACAGAGGGTAAAGGGTCTTGCCTGGGGAAGGGCTCTATGGTGACACCTCAGTTGTGTTCGCCTGACACCAGGAAGAGAGGGATCAGCACCGATAATTAGAAAATGCTGTTTAATGGACTCTTGGTGGCCTGGTTAAGGCAAAGCAGTGGAAGCAAAATCTGTGTTAAGTGTATTTGCATTTTTGAAACTTGACATGCTGTATTATACTAAATTAAGTGTTATCTATTAAGGCAAGGTGTACACACCCTGCTCTGAAACTTAATATGTTTATTCTATTATTAAAGCATATTCAGGTGTAAGGCAAATTGCTTTCAGTGACACTAATGAAGGAAATTCCTCATGCCAGGCTTTATTCGATTCCTTAGCTAAAATCCTAACTTTCTCCTTTGTCTTGGCACTTATATAGAAGTGATGTTGCCTCTTAAACTGGAATGTGCTATCCTTTTTCTGTAAAATAATCCAAATCTGTAGGCTATGGTTTTCCATATTTAAAAAAATATTTTGTCTGAATGTCTTTCAAACAAGCTTCAGATATTATTTAATACTATGTAACTGGGTCCCCTGTGGCTCAATATTGCTAATTTTTCTTCTGTGGTAGATGTGAAATTTCCTTTAGTTGGATAAGATACACTGTAATGGTTTCAATGCTAATTATTGGATATTTCATACTGTGCAGTGAAAAATAATTTAATATTGTATTATGAAATGTTTTTCTTCCTGTTGCTGCAGTGTGTGGTATTGCATAATATGAATACCTGTAAAATATTAAATTACTTAAAAATAAAAATATTACCAGTTGGTACTAGATCTTTTTAGATAGCTAAATATTTGCTAAGAATGCTTGATAGCAAGTATCTTTCCAATGAGAAGAAATCTATGCTTCTTTCTCACAAATGAAATTTGTGTTGTGAATAAAAATCACATGGATCTGCCTTATAATTGCCTTTATGCTCTAACCATTTTAATGTGTTTTTAAGTATATCTAAAGAATGGTGGTTCTTGGTTCATAGACATAAGTCAAATTTATTTTATTGGCATTAATATTAATGAAATTCTCTTGGGTCATTCTCCCTATTGATATTATAGTAAAACTTTATGATTTGAAGAATTTTAGGCGGTTTTCCTCATTAATGAGTGTAGTGACTGTGTATTAATTTTCAAATAAAATATCCCTTAGTTTTACTTTGAAGCTGTCACTATTATGAATTCCTGCCTTAGACTTCCATTTTAACTGGTTACATATTTAAATTATGTGGGTAAATTTGGATTCTGACATTAATTTCTGTGTTTATCTTTCAAACAGCCATTCCTTCTTAGGGGTTAATAAATCAGTATTAAGGATGCTGACATTCTGCCATTTGAAATATTCATCATTAAAAGAAACCTCTTGTACCCTGATAATACAGCCACTGTCATATAGTTATTATTAAACTACATAATTTTACAGAAATTGCATACTCAGAAAAAATTGTAGAATAAACTTTAGGTCTGTCTATTTGTGTCACACCCTTATGGAAGTAAGCTTTACTGTTGGAGAAGAACTGACAGTTATAGCCACTGAACATAGTTAACTTATAAGTACAGGCTTTACATGATCTAAAAAGAGAAGAAAAGAAAACCCTAGCAATGTAGGTAGATCCAATCACTTGTTCCTTTCAGTGAAGGGGATTTTGCTCATTAAAATCAATTTTTCCATCTGAGAAACTGTTGCCTAATATTAATGTTGGAGTATTGTTATTTTTCCTAAAAGAAAAATTATTTCCAGTTTTTAAATAAGTAATTGGCTACAAAGGAAAAACTAAAAGCTAGCTTGTAAAATCTTTACTTTCTTCTAATGTATAAGCTGCCTTCCCCTCCTCCCAAGTTTTACAAATCAAGGCATAGCATGTTGGTTGATATAAAGGCATGAATTAAAATAGCTAGTGCTTAACTATTAAACAGTTCAAGTTATAGTGTAAATCCTTGCTTATTTAGTATAAGCCCTACAAAGATATCAAGTCCACTAAAAGTCTGTCACCTTATATATAAATAAGTTGTTCTCTGTGACATGATAATAAATTAGTATTCATAAAAATGATCCTCTGGTCTCAGTGAAAATGACAATTGCCCTTTGGGACAAAAATAGTGTTCCACATACTTGGTATGATTATCCTGGAAGCCTTAAAGTACTTTCTGGTGGTGTAAGAACAAATGCCACTCAGATGTGGTTGATGAGTAATAGTCCTAGGTCTAGCCTTCTCTATCATTTCTAATTTAACCTTTCCCAACCTTGGAGCTCATTGCACAGCTGTGTTGTAGAAAGAACAACTGTTTCTATGAGGATCTCATTGTCCAATTTTAAAAGAACAGAATTCTCTTCCAAAACATGTACCAAGACTCCATTTCCCGTTGTTTGTTTCAGAGCCCAGTTCTTGGTTTTGTTTCCACATTTTACTCTGCTTTAACAGTGTGTTACAGCGCAAGGGAATATGGGAAGAGGGAAATTTCAGTGTCCTTAGTTTTCATCAAGGAAGCATGGACAGTATTAAACGATTCTTTTCAGTAATTACACAGTCACCTAATAGGGAATCTTCTTTGGAACATTTTATTTATAGAGACATCTATTACTCCATTTGAATGTGTTGAGAGCCTGAGGCATTATGGCAGATAGAGAATGGGAAATGCAAATGTGAGTAACACAAATTTCCCTTAGAGGAAAGTCACAATATAGACCTTTGAAAGAGAATCCATTAACATACGGGAAGAAAATAATGGAAATTTCCTCATGAGTTTGTATCTCATCCTTTTCAGCGTCATTTTTTGTCTATATTTATAGCATAGACTAATATAGACTAATAAATGTGTGTAAATTATGAACAATAAACATGTTTTAACCTGTAAGTGTGTAGAGTCAAAAAAAAGTTAGAAATCACTGAGCCCAAATGCATAGAATATATTAACCAAAAGTTTTGGATAATTGAGAAATATATTATCATCCGCTCATAAGTTCTTTCAAGACATTACAGCAAACTAGTATTTTTTCATTAGGTATTTTTTATTAGGTAATCTTTTGTTTGAGCTTTTCTTTATTCTTTTTACTACCGGGCGATCATATGCAACCTGCAGAAACCAAAAACCAATGAACTATTATTGTGATATTCACTCTGTTCCTGGATTCCTAATATCATATTCATATATATATATATATATCAAAGAAGATCTTTTTTTCACTCCTGCCAAGTATGGCACAACCAGAAATGATCATCCCCTGGCACAGAATACAAATTAATTGTTTAATTTTTACCTTCAAATCCACCAGTTAATTAAATTTTATATAAGAAAAGGGACTTTATACACTCTTTCTCCTTTAGGAAAATGAAACTTTTTTGATGAGTGCTCTGACACAGACCTAATTTATGTGCTGCAAATGTAAATACAATTTGGGCGAAATTTTATTCCTTCATAGATCCAGATTTCGTGAATAAATTAGATGCCGATTAAAATGTTATTGCAGCAGCGATACACTTCCTCAGTGGGAATCACAGAAGGTTCCTATATATTTCCTTTTATTTGAATGTGTTCTACACTTTGCCAATTTTCAGAAACATTCACTCAAATTGCAAAAGAGCTGGTTTTTAGCCAGTGTCCCAATGACTGAGCTGGCACATTGAAAGAAATTCAGTTGGGAAGCAGGCCTCACCAAGTGTTTGCCTCATCTTCCAAAGCAAGTTCTTCCAAGAGAAGAAAAAGCAGAGTTTGAGAAGAGAAAGCCCTGGAGGGAAATGTGAAGGACATGAAGAAGAAAACAGAGAAGAAAAGAAAGGTGCTTTCATGTTCTCAGTTGCAACAGTAGCCCTGTAGACTTAATTGATATTCATCTGAGAAAAATCAAGGAAACCAATTGAAAACTATAAAAGAAAATAAAGGTCTGTTTTTGTCTTGAATGTTGAGTTCTGTGTTGTTTTGACTGTTGAGCACAGTGAATCAGATTTATAATGTGACTCTGCCCCTCACTCCCTTCCTTTGAAAATAAAGAGACTCTTTGTGTAGTCTTAAAATGTTAAATACTTGGTGACATTTTGTGGTAGCCTGGCTTCTCAGTATGTCATCCTTACTCATTCCACTAATGTGTCCTGTGCAGTGTTGCATGTGTGTGGTGTATACAGAACTAAGGGGGGACTTTCTTTTCTCTGCTAGGAGCTGCACCATCCACTTGCTGTACTTTAAAATGTTTCTGTGTTCTGTGTCATTGTGAGTCTTTGTTCGGATATGCTGCCCAGAGGTAGACTCATGCTTGGCTTTTTATACAGCTGTCATACCAAATTCTTTGTGGAATTGTTTTCTTTTGGTTAAATGCTTCTCTCAAATAATATTAAGTAGGGACAGAGGAGACTTTCACTTTTAAAATAGTTATTTATGTAATTTTTAACATAATCTAGGCTTAGTCTTCTAAAAAAAAAAAAACTTGGCTGAAATTGTATAAAACTTAAAGATTCTGCTCCAGCATTCCAAAATGTTAAAAGTTAAGGCAAGGGGGCTGGCTGGAGATATAGTTCAGGAATAGGATGTTTGCCTAGTATGTGCGAGATCCTTGGTTTAATCCCCAGTAGAGAGGTAGGGAGACAGAGACACAGAGACATAGAGAAGAAGAACAAACTACGGCAGAATGTAACAAGATATATATGCCCTACAGTATTAGGTAATATGAGAAAAGATTTCTCTTAAAAATAAAAAAAATCACTGTGTGAAAACCATCCTTAAATTCTAACACTATAATCTAGATCCTTTTTGCTTCTTTCACCTTCTTTCTAGAACTGAAAGAAGTATTAATACGTTGTGCCACCTGACACCTTAGCTACTGTAATTCTCATCCACTAGGCCTCTTAGTGATACCCAACCCCTACTCTCAAAAACTACTTCCGTCTTTACATGCAATCTTGCCTTGAGGCAAATAGACTAATTACTGAATTCCCCAGTGTCCTTTCCTGGATTATGATTTTATGAATTGGAATTGTTGTTTTCAAATATGTCCTCCTTTTTACAACTCCATTTAGTGACCGTAACTTGCCATATGGTTTTGTTCCTTCCTTCTTCCTAGTCATTCTCCTTTGAAATTCTCTATAATGAATCCATCTTGCTTTTACCTTGAAAACCCATTCTTTTTGTAGACTTCCACCCACCCATCCACCAAAATCCCCTATGCCCTGAAAACACTCAAGGATGAACCACGAGAGAAGGTTAAGGTTTTATTTAGTGGAATTTGTTCTATAATACAATGATAACATATGCTGACAGATGATAAGGGATTTTCTACGGAAAAGACTGAATGATCACTGTTATGCTCGGCTACTCAGAACTGCACAAAGCTAAATACAGACTTAAACAAAGCTGCTTTTTAATCCTAAAGGTGGTCCCTTAAAATTGTAACATTATTTTAGACTTTGGGGGCAGTTTTAGGTGTACTATTTTAAAACATGTTTAGAGCGTCCTCTGCATAGCCCAAGGGATGTTGTCCATAGTTTACACCAATTATGGGTATAACTCATCACCCCCATAAGTGTTCTACCTCTGACATTTATCTTCTTTGCCAGAATATGAGCACAAAGAAATATTTCTGTGTGGAAAGTATTACTGTTTCTGTATAGTTTGTGTCCAATTAGAAACCTTTTCTATGGAAAGCTCAATACTTTTTATTAAAAGATTGCATGCAAAACATGAAATAAGTGTTTAGAATGCTACATTTTAAGCGACTCACACATTAATTGGCACCTTCAATTAAATTCATACTTTAAATAATTAAATTCTTATTCCACCATTTATGTGAGATTATGATCTTGAGCAAAGACCTCCCCTGATATAAAATGAATATTTCTTCAAATGATGGTGAAGATCAAATGAAATCATAAGTGTTAGTTATTATGTTCATTAGTATTATTGTTAATTAGGGAATCTACTTTTAAAACTGTATCCAAAAGCTTAGAATTGCATGGACCATGGTGGAATGAATAACATTCTATATTTATGCCTTGGGCCAGTATAAGTAGTATTCCTCAAATAAGACCCCATTGCTCCCCAAAGAAGAATCCTAGTTCATTTTTATTACTTATATGACAAACTGATATGTTTATGATTGATATAACATTGATATAAGATAATTTTAAAGCAAGATGGTACATTCAATTGTTCATCTTGATTTAAAATCCACACTTAAGATTGTCTTAATTCTCTCAAAAATATTTAAGTGGAGTATTTTCTTGTCAGAATTTTAAAATGTTATAAATTCTCTTAGTACATGTGAGATATTTCTTTATATTTACCTATAAATATATCCATGTGCTTCATTTTAATTTAATTTAAAACATTAGTATTGCTAAACATGGTAGCTTATATCTGTAATCCCAGTACTTGGGAGACCAAGGCAATAGGAGTGCCATGAATTTGAGGCCAGCCTCATGTGTTACAGGACACAGCCTGGGCTACATAGTGAATTGCAGGCCACCCTGGCCTACACAGTGAACTCCTGCCTGAAAATCAAGACATTATTTTTGATAATAACTTAGGATCAGTTACTGTATTGATGATGTACCAGAAATTGTCATGGCAGTCACATGAAACCTAATAATCTATTAAATTGTTCGACAATCTTAATCATATGTATACCAACCAATATCTTCCATCTTAGGAAGCCTGAAAAAATGAAAATCATTCAGTATTAATTAACCAGGAAAACTCTATTAAATAGCATATCTGCGTTTATTAGTTATTGCCTTAAAATACTAAACTATATGAAGCAGCATTTCCATGTTATATACATTTTCTATTCTAATTCTTTGAATTTGAGATATGTGTGGCTGTTTTTCTCTCAAGAGGCTCTTTGTTGAATCATAAATCCTATTTAATCCTTCTAAAATAATTGGCTGCCCATAGCTATCTAACCCAATCTAGCACCTGTGAGGTATTTTGGTTTACTTTATTTAATTTTACTTATTAGAGATATTTAGGTATTAGACTTAATACCTAATCATTCATTAGACTGTTTTTCAGATAATCCAATTTTTAGAAGAGTTTTCCAACTACAAAATAACTTTATTAATCTGCATAACTGTCTCTTTCCCTCCCTTCTCCCCATTCTTTATGCCGCTCCCACCCTGTCTTCCAGGTGAAAACCAAGAAGAGAAGTTAGGAGACTCCTTGCAAGATTTGTACAGGGCTCTGGAGGAAGCCAGTCTGTCGCCAATAGGAGAACATCGCATTTCAACCAAGATGGAATACAAGCTATCATTTATAAAAAGATGTAATGATCCTGTGATGAATGAAAAACTACACAGGCTGAGAATTCTTAAAAGCACTTTAAAGGTAAGGTATGAAAGGGACAGATAAATTCCTTTGGGCAGATTCAGTCCTAAGCGAAACTCGATTGTCAGATACTCTAAGTGGTACAGCAAAACAGGGAACTAGAGGGCGGACGAAGTAAGCAGCAAGAACCTGCAGCAGAGTGACGGGGAGGGGATTCTGTCGGGACTTTTGTTGAAGTCCTAAGTCACTGACTAAATGCTGCGTGACTTAGTTTTAGGAGAAAGCAGGATGCGGTTAAGACTTCCTTCTCGAAAAGCAGGCTTGGTGCTATTCCTTAGTCTTTTGATTCTTTAGGAGACGTTCACCATGTAGTATATTTATCAAAGCTATTAAAGGCATATGGTGTGAATGTAGAATGTTTAAGTGCTTGAAATGTTTTGTGAATATTTCCTGCATAAATTTCAACACATCTGAAGTGAAGGTTCCACATGAAATCATCATGTTCCATGTAGAGATTGCATAATTGTTCTGTTCATATGATCCGTTCTGAACACGCATATCACCTTCCCAATGTGTACTTCTGTAAGAGCTTAACAGTGTTTTCATTCTTCTTGTGCCACACCTCGATTGGGGAGCAGGTGGTAAGGATGGGGGAACAGAGGGGCAGAATTTGAAGAAGGAGGTTGTATAGATGAGGAAAGGGCCCATCTTATAAACTGCCTGAACAGGTCCTGCATCACATAACAAGGGAAACAAAATAAAAAGAATTATCAAACAGAATGTGGAGCACAGTAATTCCAAACCACAGAATGTCGGAGGACTTCTTTGAGACGTCTTTAAATCCACAGCATTCTCCTAAGAATGTAATATTGGAATAGAAGTGAGTACTAAATAGATAAATGCAATAGAAAAAAAAAGATTATTTAAAACGTTTTCAGGTAATAATGGCCAAGGATTCAGAGTCAACTAACCCTATGGTATTTGTACAAATGCTATTCCACAGAACAATTAATGGACCTTGGTAGCTAATGCCACAATTCTAGGCAGAGCTATAATAGTCATAAGAGTAATTGTACTGGCCAACTATATTCCAAAGATATCCTCACCATCCTACCGTTTTTTTGTCCTTTGTTGAATTTTTCCCTACAACTTATTCAGATCATACTTTTCCTCTCTTCCAATTCCTCCCAGATCCTTTTGTCTTCCAACTCTTCCCAGATTCTCTCCACCCTGTCTCTCTCTCTCTCTCTCTCTCTCTGTCTCTCTGTCTCTCTGTGTGTGTGTGTGTGTGTCAAAAAGAAATAAATAAAAACCAAGAAATACACACAAAACCAGATCTGAAACCAAAATATGCAAGCAAAAGACAAATGAGACCAAAAGAAAGTCCAAGCAAAGCAATATGAGATAAAAAGGTGTGCAGAAATCCTGAGTTCTCTTTGTGTCCCTCGCCTCTTTGCCATATGTGAATATCTTAAATATCTGGTCCTTGTATCTCCCTCTCTCTCCCTGTCTCTCTCTCCCTCCCTTACCTTCCTACTTCCTCTTCTCCTCTCTTTTCTTATCTTTTATGGTCTGTAAATACAATATTTTTGTCCTGTGACAATGAATATGAACCACTATAAATGTTGGATTCGAGAAGAAAAAGTGAGTCACCAAATACATGGTGCTATGTTTCACTCTTCTGCTCTTCTAAGACAAAGAAAGATAATGAAGAAAGTCACTAAAAGGAAATGTCCCTTGCTGGTTCAAAAATTGGGGGGATAGAAAGAACCCTGTACTTTGGGGCATGGAAAAGTAATAGGTTGTAAAATCTTCTGTTACCGAGAAATGCCTGAACAAACCCAAAAGTAGATCTCAAATTCCACCATAGGCAACTCCCAACATCATCAGTCCCATACCTATTAATCTCTTGTCTCATCACTGGCCAAAGTGCTTCTTAGGCATATTGTTGTCTTCTTTCCCTCCAAACTCTGGCACAGAGGTGTGCTTTTTCACTCCTGCAGAACATTTCCAGGATTCCCTTAGCCTTCTGTTAGATCCATAAAAGACAAGACTGGTTTTCTCAAACTGTCCTAACCCTTTCTCCATCTTACCTTCCACAGCAAAAATTCTCTTCTACATTTGATACTTGTGTCTTTGAGAGTTATACCGAAATGAAGCCTTGAGAGTTAAACCAAAATGACGCCTAGTCATCGGCTGAATCCCAGCCTATAATATGAAAGGGAAAGGCATTGTTCTTTATAGGGTCCCAGTGCTATGAGAAGGGATCTTCAATAGTCACAGGGCAAGAATTCTGGATTTGCAGCAGCAGGGGGGCCCTGTTTACTCTCACTGGGGCATGAAGAGTTTACCATAAAGAAGGAAAAGCAGGACAAGTTCCAGAATAACTCAAGAGTTAGTGGTAAGTCCACCTGATGGCAGGGATGGGATGGTACAGAGACATCATAGAGAGAGAAAAGCTTCTTTTCGGGTGTTTAAGGAAGGTTTGAAGAAATGAGAGACTTTTAAGCTGGGTCTTCCAACTTGAGGAAGATTTCCTTAAAACATGAAGGTTTCCATAAGCAGCAATGGCAAATGGGAAAGGCCAAGAGTAAAAAGTTAATCACGGACAACAACTGAGTTAGAAAAAAAATCTATTTTCATCTAGATAACTGAATATGAGCTTATCAAATCAGTTTCTTAGAGCCTTCAGAGTTTATTGACTCATTGACTTGTTTGAAATTTTGATAAAAGTTCATCTCAATCTTAACTATTCTTTTGTTTTTCAGGCCAGAGAAGGGGAAGTGGCCATTATTGACAAAGTCCTAGACAATCCAGACTTGACATCTAAAGAATTCCAACAATGGAAGCAGATGTACCTCGACCTGTTCTTGGATATCTGTCAAAGCACCACCTCAAATGACCCACTAAGTATTTCTTCTGAAGTAGATGTTATCTCTTCGTCTCTAGCACACACTCATTCATACATTGAGACACATGTGTAAGTGCATTCTGACTCGAGGCCACCTAGTACCTGCTGGTACTCTGAACAGGTACATGAGGTAGTTTTTTTTATCAATGTGTTGGACACTTGACAAGCTATACTTTAATGTTACCAAACTATATGAAACAAACCATACATGGTCACATTACCGCTGTCTTTAATGAGCATTTGTATGTTTTATATGCAGTCAGTGCTCAGCTTATGTTTACCATGTGCAAAATCAACTGTCTTTAATGACTTAAATTAACTTTTACAAATAAGTCTGAATACAGGTGGCCTTCAGATAGAAAAACCACAAAAAGGCAGTTTTCTACCTGAAGTCATCTTTTCTCCCTTTAAGTTAATTTTCTATAAATGAGACTTCAAACGTAAATCACAATTTTTTCAGGTGCAGACATCCTTGTGGGTGGGAAAGAATTTAAACCTTTTTATATTTATTAAAATGTTATAAGAATTTTCTTAAACATTGCACAAAGTTTAATGCTGTAGTTTTATTTTTGTGAAATGTAGGTGTGCATAAAAGAGTTTAGCAAACTAGAAGAGCGCCAAGATAAGAAAGGTTCAGGCAGCTAATACCCGTCTTAATAGTCTAGTAACCTGTGCTAACTGGCTAATGGAGGCACTATTCCAAATCTAGGACAGCACTGCATGGTATATCAGGGCAAAGCTTTGTAAGATGTTTTTGTAACTAAGACCAAAATTGAAGATAGAGCTGCTTTATTTTCTTGGTTTAAATCTTCCTTTATTTTTTTAGTGACGAAATGCTGATTGTGTACAGAAGAATTTAAGAATGGATTTTTTAAAAACAGACTTAACTCACCCAGAAAGGCAGCTAACAGCTATACATACATACATACATACATGCATACATGCATACATACATATATCTATACATATATATACATATATATACATAATTTCAACCCAAACTCATGTTTTTTGAACTCTTAACTCTTAAAAGACAAAGTATACACTGAATTGAGTCCATTTTCCAGGCAGTTTCCAATTTTCCCTTGGTCTGTTAACTAAACTTCTGTAATTATACATCAGGCGGGGGAGTAAAATGCATTTAAGTCATAGCAGATGGAAGTTACAGTAGAGAAATCAATGGTGAAAAATGTTAATGGGCTTGTCTGCTAAAGAACAGAGAGTGCGGTCATTCAGGGAGTCATCCCTCTCCGTGACCTGAGATCAGGCACTTAGAGGTTTCCCTATTCCTGACCTGTTTATACAGTGGGTGGAGTGTATGGCAACACCCTCTTCATATATATGGGCCATTTCTGTGTGTCCAGTTTTGGAAAGTGACCACAGCATGAAAGTGACTTGCTGCTTTTTAGTGTGTGGCTGCATAATGTACAAGTCACAAATTCGCTGTTTTTCCAGGAGGGAGAGAGCCTCCTTTACTATTACTGTATATCCTAAAATCTACTTCTGATCAGCTTTCTCCTGTCGCCTGTACAGCTCAGTGAATGTACTTATATCTCTAAGAGTTCAAATATTTTTGCTGTAGAGAAGGAAGTAAAAGCTACACAGCAGAATCTTTTTCTTTGCTTTTGAAATCACATTAAATCACTATCGTTTTGCAGACTTTGCACAACTGTACAGGAGAGTGGCCTTTCTACAGCACACTTTCAGTAATCCTGTATTTACTCAAAATGGATGAGAAATCACGCAGTAATGTTTGTATGGAATTTTGAGTCCAGTGTAATATTTTTATCATTTAAAAAAAAACCCTATTTGTAAAAACATTTATTTACTGCATGGTTATTGACACACATTAAATTTGTGGGATTTTGTGTATGTAAAAGACAGAGAGAGAAAACAAACAAACAAACAAACAAATCCCTCTTGTCCTAAAAAGACGTGTAGTTGTTACAGTTGTTTCGGAATATTGATGTGTACGAGACCAACGTGTATCTTCACTTAAAAATGTCTGTACATGATGGATGTGTCACGTATACAGTGGACAAACGGCCTGCAAACATCAAGCAGTTGGTGGGAAACTAGCTCTGTTACTAGTAAGCAGCTTCTACCTTTGTAAAGTCAGCTGTTGCTTTACTGGTAAAACTTAAACTAATGAATTTCACTAGACTCATGACTAGCGTAGCATGAAAGAGACCTTTTAACACTAATATATCTGTATATTTTACTCCCTTAGTTTCAGGTCTAGGGGAGAGGCAGCACTGTAAACTCAAGTCAAATAAACTCAGCCCTTAACAAATCCTTATAAAGCACCGACGTTATTCATACAGAGGGCTTACCACAGTCCTCAGTGACATAATCACACAGCCACCCTCGCTACCACCGCCCCACTTACAAGTTCTCACTTTGCCACCTCACTGACAGCCCCAGCCAGAAGTAAAACCTGTTCACAGCTTACCGAGGTCTCCTATGAGACCTTGCAAAGCCCAGCTAAGCTGTCTTTCCACTGGCCTGACATAACCTACTCATTCTTTTCCGTGAGCCTTCAGGGACTGGAGGGAGTAAGCCACCAAAAATCAGCTAATTTTCATCTTACAAATGCAGCATTTTGTGGTTAAGGGTTGCTGAACTATGTCTAAACTAATAAGCTGCCTCCAAGCCAGTGTGAAAGCAGATGGAAAAGGAACAGGAAAAAAAGTTAACCAAGAGTAGTTTCTCAAAGAAATGCTTTCTCTGAGATTTTTTTCCTTCTCAGTTCCATCTTGACATGAAACCGTTAAAGGAGAACTCTACCCATGGCCCTGCACTGTAAAAGTCAGTCTCCTCGGTACAACCGTTCCATGCTCTTTAAGCCAGACACGCACGCACACATCCACAATTCCGTCAGGTAATACTGTCTTGGTGGGACTCTTACACCTGTTACAAGCAACAATTTTCTGTGGGTTATGTGTAACTAGTCATACATTTTTAGAAGGGAGACATGAAAGTAATCGCAGGCACCTGGAAAACAGTTTAGGGAGGGAGATAAGGTCCTACTTTACTTCCAAAAGTCCACCTTTAGCACAGGGTGAGTTTGTCTGAAAACTCTTCATTTAACTAAAGCTGATTCATATCATTGTATTTGACCATTCCTGACCGCCATTTACAGTTGAAGAGGAATAGTTATTCTTTGGCTAAAGTCACGTTTGCCTCCTTACCCTTCAGAACTGCTCTATCAGAGTCCCAATCTTGGGGGGGGGACTTTTCTCTGCTGGCAAGGTCAAGGACAGCTTTCACTTGGGTCCTCTGAGGACTGGAGTCACCTGTTCAACCCAACACTAAATCTAGTGCCTCCCCAGGCTCCCCCTCCCTTGTCGCCTCCCCACCCTCCGCCAGCTGCAGCACTGCACACCGAAGGCCACTCCAAGCCCAGGGCAGCACACAGCCTATGTCTTCCCAACGGTCCAGGTCAAGGTCATAGCCCACTACGTTACGGGTTGGCACCTGGCGTGAATCCCGCCACTTGAGACCGCCCAGTAATAGCACTGTCTCTTCTACCACAGCAAGGCCATAGCAGAAGCGATCGTAGGGTAGTGACCGCAACCGAGTCCACTGGTCTGTGCTGGGGTCATAGCGTTCAATCTCAGAGAAGGGCTCATACCTTCCCAAAAAAGCAAACACTGCACCTCGCAGCACCTCAAGGTAATGCCCATAGCGAGCTGTGCCCATGGGTGCCCTCTTCCTCCATGCCCTTTCTCCAGGGCTAAGGGAGTACGTATCCCGGAGGCTACTTGTGCCTCCTTCACCTCTCTCAGCCTTGCCCCCAGAGATGTACACGACACCGTGGTCTCCAACGGCACCTGCGTGACCGTGCAGTGCCCGCGGCAGCTCCCCAGCTGCCACCCAGCGGTCCCTGCGCAGATCGTACATCTCCACTGAGGCCAGTGCTTCGCCACAGGAGCCCAAGCCCCCAACGGCCAGGAGATTGTCACCTACCACTCCACACCAGAAGTAGGCCCGTGCTTCTCGCATGGTGGGCAGCTCTGTCCAAGTGTGGAAGCGCGGGTCATAACGGTGCACTGAGGCTGTGACAAACCTTGGGCCATTCGCCAGGGAGCTAGGTGGACTACCAGAAAGGCTCTCCCCTCCCAGGACAAATAGGAAGTTACCCGTGGCACACACACTATGACCTAGCAGCGGTGCCGGCAGCCGTGTTAGGCTGCGCCAGCTGTGGTTGTACACGTCAAAGGACACCACATCCTGGGTGAGCTCCCACTCCTCCTCCTTCATCTCTTCTTCCTCCTCTTCCTCCTCTTCCTCCGGTTCAGGTGCAGGGCGCCGATTCCTAACTACCTCTGGTAGGACCACAATTTCTTCAGTAACAGTCTCCCTCGCTCTAAGACCACCAACCAGTAAGATGCGTGTCTGGGGACTCCGGATACTAGTCTGTTCTCCCTGCAGGAGCGGCTGGCGAGAAGGTGCTGTGTGGTAATTGAGGGCCTGGATGATGAGGCCCTTGATCCGAGTAGGTAAAGTAAGACCAGAGCCTGAGTACACGCGCCTCAACACACCCGCAGGCACCAAGCCAAAGCGGATACATCCAAGCAGTGTTGAACTGTGTGCCAGGCGCTGGGTCGCAGGCTCCTGCCTCAACCAGGCTAGTGCCAGGCCCAGCAGCTGTGTCTCAGCCACCCGTGCCACGTCAGGGGCACCCAGCACAACCTTCATTGATATAGGGTTGAGTTCCAGCAGTCCCGAGGGGCCAGCACCCATCAGTAGCAGCTCCCGCAGGTGGCGCACAATGCAGCGCTCAGCTTCACCAAGGGTGTGAGCCAGGCCAAAGCGAGCAGCCACATTGGCAGTGAAGCAGCAATTCTCTGGGGCAAGCTGACGTTCCAGGTAGTGGCCACACAACCCCAAGGCCTCCGTGACTTGCAGGTAGCTGGCGGCCTCCAGAGTGTCCTCCACAGTGTCCATGGAGAGGGGCAGCCAGGCAGTGTAGATAAAGTCCAGCAGACGCTGCAGGCCGGTAGCTGATGGCACATGCAGGTGAATTACATGAGCCTGTGATTCCTGAGTGTGACTCTTGAACAGGGCCCTGAAGTAGTCGCTGGAGCATGCTAGAAGTGACCTGTGCGCTGGAAACTCACTGCCCTCGACCTCCAGTATCACGTCGCACAAGAAGCCTTCAGCACGTAGGGCCTGGTAGCCCGTGAGAAGAGAGCTGCCGTGAGCTTTGCAGTAAGACAGGAAGTAACTCATGATGCCCAAGGCGGGAAGCTGGAATGGAGCCAGCCCGGCGGGGCTGGAGGCATCCCGCAGCACCGACCCCCCTCCTCCGCTGTCCAGCGGCAGAGCCCCCTAGCAAAGGCCTATTTTTGCCTGCTCTGCTTAAAATTTAGGGTTTCTTCATCCAGATCTGGCAGTTGTTCTGTGCCCGTCTCAAACAACGAATGGTCTAGAGACAATTTCCAGAAGTCACTAGTAGCAGAAGTTGTGAATTTCAGAGCCTTCTCGGTATCGCTAGGCTTGCATTCAGCTGCTGCTGCATGGCAGCGCGTTGCCCAAAGCCCCCTCTCCTACACAATTTGGAGAGCCCACACATGCACCCCACGGGCGGCGGTGGCTGCGCACCATCACCTGAAGAGGTCGATCTGACAGTGCACCAGCGAGGGTACCTGATCTCCAACAGGGCAAACGCGTGGATGTGGCCCTATTGTGGGTGCCCCGGGAGTGCAGGATGGTGGCTCTGAATTCCCGGCCATGGAGCAGAAGGACCTGTCCTGTGGACACCTGTGCAGTCCGAAGACAACTGGCTAGGGGGCTGGGGGTGAGCTTGTTCCGAGAGGAGGATCAAATCAAAGCCTGTGGCACTGGGGGGAGCGCAGGTCAGCGTAGAGGGTTGGGAGCGTGATTGCGCGCTGCACATAACATGCCCGTAGCTCACAGGGACAGGAATAGTGCTCGCCTTGGCTCACTGGCGCGCGGCTACCCGCCCCGCCCTGCGCCTCAGCTGCTGGCTGCTAATCAGGAGCCCGGCAGGAAGCTTCCTGAGCCAGGGCACTGACTTCTGTGACCCGAATGGCCTTTGGTCACCGCGGGGAGCCAGCGGGTCCCCTTGAACACTGAGTTGTGTGAGGATAGCTCAAGAAGAGCCCGAGTCCCTTGGGACTCTCGGCCTGATGATGTGTTGGGAGGTGTGCTTGGTAGAGCTGGAGGACTGGAGACCTCCTGTTGCCCCAATGACTGGTAAAGAAGCTCCAGGCTCAACTTTTGGCTTTGAATATGTCCTAATTAGTAGGGAGCAAGCGGGAATAAGCGGCAATTTTGTGCTCTGACACCTAAGCGGAGGATTCCGCTCAGAGAGCAGAGTTAAATCAGAGGGAACCCAAGCTCTGGGTCAGCTTTGTATGCCCCTCACCTGCACTCACCCATTCAGGGGCATGTGCCTTTCCTAAAGCAGGTGGAGTCTCCCAAGCTGCCTTGTTTCACATTCATTTCACAGAATTTGCTCCCTTCTCCCCACCCCCATCCCTGCCTTTGGACCCCAGAGGAGACCTCTTTGGTATTCTTGTGGAACCCATCTCTTTGCGACACGGAGAAAGAAGTTGCAACTAACTTGAGTTGTTTGTCTTTGAGTGGCAACGCCTCAGACAAAAAAAAAATCTTCTAGTTTTCTCTGGTTTTCTGGGCTGTGATCTAACGACTGGCTGCTGCATCCTCAATGTCATGTCAAGATAATGGGCAGTATAGTGGCAAAACTCAGGAGAGCTGTGGTTTCTAGCGCCCCTCCTCCCAAAGTTATTTGTTAATAAGAAACACCCAGTGTAGAAATGTGACTGTCCATTACCCGCACCCTGCTCTTACACTACAAACTCATTAAGTGCTCTTTCTTGCCAATTTGGAGGCTTCTGTTTCTTTTTGCTTTCAGCTACTGTTCCTTTGCCCACCTTTCGAAAGCAACTCGCCCCCTAGCAGTCTGTTCTAGAGGAGTCTTTCAGACAAAGTTGTATTTCATAGAAGATTTGAAGGCTAAAACTCTGTTGTTCCCTGCTTGGTCAGCCATCAGTACTTACAAAGTATCCGATTATATGCAATTCTTTAATTACATAAAATATTAGTAAAAATTCTATGGGGCTGAAGAGATAGTTCAGCACTGAAGAGTACTTGCTGCTTGCTCTTGCAGTGGTCACGGGTCCAGTTCCCAGAACCCACATGGTGGCTCCCATCCATTTGTAAGTCCGGTTGCAGAGAATCCAACACCCTCTTCTGTCCTGGGTGCAGGCACACAAGTGGTGCAAAGACATGCATCCAGGCAAAAACACTCATATATCTAAAATAAAAATAAACCTTTTAAAAAGTGATTCTGCTGCCAAAGATGGAATTGAGTTATAACTTAAATTGCCAAATTATAGCGTGTAGGTAGGGGCGGGGGTTGTACTCCCTTAACTCTAAAAATGTTCCAACCGAAATTCCTAACATTAGCAGTATGAATGATCCCAGGGAGAATGTTGTTCCTATGGAGATGGAAGACACTCTTAAAGTGCTTGGTTCAGAAGGGAAACATAAACCGGGTGTGGCATCACATGCCCTTAGTCTCACCCAGCACTCAAGAGGCAGAGACAGGTGGATATCGGAGTTTGAGGCCAGCCTGGTCAACAGAGCAAGTTCCAGGCCAGCCAATGCTGCACAGTGAGACCCTGTCTCAAAAAAATCTTTTTTAAAAGTTAACTATTGCTACAATTCATTTTACACAATTCTCCATTTTAAATCTAAATGACCTTCACTCAACCTAACTAAATTTTTCTAGAAGGAATTTGGGGGCTTATTAAGCCAAACCTTGGCCCAGTCCCCCCAAAATCACATTTTTCTGTTTTATACAAATATGCCAAATGAGCTCCAGACAGAGTAGGGTTTGTCTGAATGCCTTGAATATTGAGTTCTAGAGTTTGGCCAGGAATCCAGGGTTCTTTTCCTACTATATATTATGTGACCACGTGTATAATAAAAATCAAATTGTGCAACACACTTTATTTTAAAGGTGATAAAATGCCATTTTAGTAATTTAAGAAGACTTGAGTGTGGTTTTTTTGAACAGCACATTGTTCACACCTGTATTAATTCACATCCATCAGAGCTACCCATCACTGTACATTTGTATTCAAGATGTCACATTGCAAAGCAACGATGGCTGTGGAAAAATCTGAAACTCTTAACGTCAAAAGAATGTGTTTACTGCTGGCCCAATGTGACATATTTTGCCAGTGCAGATGTGATGGCGTGTGTTAACTGAAGAGGCAGTTAATTTTTACATTATGTGTGCTTGTAAGACCTTGTTTAGAAAATGTAACTGTCAACCCAAGAACATCATTGTCATTTGAGTAATGGTTATGTAGTGTTAGTATTTTTATTTCTGTGCAATATTAAATAATATTAAATAAACAATTTAGTCTCTGTGTTTAAACTGTGGTAGATGTGTGTCTTAAATTGATATCTTGGTCCATTCCTTAAACGGGATACTGTATAAACAAAAGAAAGTCATTGTTCATGGTTCTAGAAGCTGGAAGTCAACGTTCAAGGCACTAGCACACTCATTGTTTAGTGAAGATGCTCTACTGTATAGACGGTGCCTTCTTGCTGTGTCTTACATGGCAGAAAGACAGCAGGCATTAATCCTATAACCAAGGCAGAGCCCAGTGAAATACTCACTCCCCAGAGACCAACATTCTCAAAGGTCTTACACTTGCTATTAACTTTCCACATGTGAATTCTGGGAGGACACATATATTCTGACCAAAACAATAAGGTTTCCCAGAAGCCTGCCTTGCAATCCCACAGTGCTGAGTGGCTCTGATGGGATGTAGATGTGGTCATTCTGTTGGAAATGATCTCCTTATGAGCTGTCCCCCCCCCTGCTAGAGTATCAACTCCTCAGAGTAGGGGCTGTCTCTGCAGCCCTTGTCTTGGTCATTGCCACAAGCAGTGTTGTGTTAAACAGATGAAATAATGAAGGAGAAAGCCTTGTGTTTCTCCTTTTTACACAGCTGGGGTAAGACACATACAAATAAGGCCATAAGAAACAAAAGGGTGACCATACGTGACTCTAACTATGGAGTCTGGGTGGACTCGACCCTTCTGAAAAGGAATTTATACCCTGTCAACCATCTAGTGCTACTCTGTGACTCCAGCTCTTTAACAAGACCACACCTCTGTGGCTCTCACATGCAGTTACATGCATGATTGCCCACCCACCTCAGACACCGGGTGCTGAAGTGATAGGGGAGCAGGCCTGCTTTTCGCCTGGCCCAGTTCCCACACAGCTAGCTTATACCCCGAAATAACAACACACCAATTGTATTCATTT
>LOJH01016309.1:0-18942 GCA_001685095.1 Ellobius talpinus
GGTTGCCTATTTGTCTTAATGACAGTGTCCTTTGCTTTACAGAAGCTTCCCAGTAAATATTCAGCTTGCTAGTCAGAAGACAGAAAGTGTACAGAATAGGTAATAATGCATAGCTAAATGTAAAGAATTGCACAAGGGCATTGATGTAACACTCAATGAATAGAGATGGAGACCAAGACCAATAATGTTAGAGAAGGATTTGGAGAAAGGTGAGTAAGAGAAGAAAAGCAGAAAGAAAATCAGTATTGCAAGCAAGTTGAGATAATTTCCCCCCAGTAAAGAATTTATCAGGGTAATAATTTTGAAATTTTGCTAATGACTCTTTTGTTGAAATTGAAATGTCGTTCACATTTTGGGGGGTTTCTGTAGATGAGTTTAACTTGTTCCATCTCTTCTGAGTTTCACTTCAGGAATGAAACTGAACAGTGCCCATGTGAGACTTCCAGTGTGGTTGAAAAACAAATCACCTTGCATTACAAACCACTTGATTACATAGCTTTTACTGTGTGCTGACGACTGTTCTGTAAAGTTGGGGCTGGGGGGCGCTTTTCTCTACTGTCATTCAGTAGTCACAGAAATAAGACTCATCAAGCCATTGAGTCTGCCTTGCTTTCCAGTCAGTTATATGGTGGATGGTGTTACCTTGGGCATTGCGATTCTCAGCTTCATATCCCTTCCACTATTCAGTGGTGTTTGCTAAAAGGAGAAGCTTTACACAGAATCACAAAACTCAGGGCAGAGCAAGCAGAAGAAGCCCAAACCTGCTGCCCACCTTGAGTCTTGATGATACCTCATGCAAAATATTTCATACATTTTCCTTCCAAACAACACATCTCCAATTAAGCAATCCCGGTGTCCTGTAAACTTAAGATTAATACAGCTCCATTCTTCTAAAGAGTTTTCTGTGATAAATTCTATCTCAACTTGATCTTAAAACTGCAAGCCTCTTAATTCATTGCACCATGCTGGATGGTACATTAATGTGTGTGTGTGTGTGTGTGTGTGTGTGTATAGTTAGTTCTTTTTTTAGCTATAGTGAAACATTCTGAAATACTTTTATGTATCAGGGAAATACTTTTCAAGTATTAGTTGGACAAGCTGAAACTGTTATTTTGTAGGTAGAGGGTAAAACACAACAATTTCACATAGTTCAGCTGAATCCTATCCATCATTTTGGGGAAATTGTTTTCCTCTAGTTTCTTCCCTTTCTCTCTCATGAATCTATGCTGGTCTGAGATAATTGTTGTCTCCGCTCCAAAATACAAGGGTGGACACAGGAAGCAAAAAGAAAAGAAGCTTGGTTGCCTTTCATGACTCAAGAAATTGAAGAGGAAAAAAACTTAAGAAACAGAAAGATGCTCTAGGGAAAAATTGTTATAAGAGCAAGAGCTTTCTCCTTCCTTGGCTAGGAGGAAAACAAACAGATAACAGGGAGATGCTGGCAAAGGGATCAGAGGGCATGGGGAAGTTTCTGGGTAGGCATTTAAGTGGTCTGACACAGGATGGTGGGCATGAGGGACACACAAGCTATTGGAAATTCAGAACTCCCAGGCTCCTTTCCAGAATTATGCTGGCCATCAGTGGATGAAAGCCACAGGGAAGCTGAGACAGTCACTAACTGCCAGCTGGGGTGATGATCACCGAATGCTCCATGCCTCAGAGACACACTAAGGCTCCCTGAGAGCACCAGTATGTGACGTATGTGACTGCTTGACCACCCCAAGGAAAAATGTTGCATAATTCTTCTTGTGGAAATGAGGACAAATGACTTCACTTACCTCTTACAGGGCACCAATGACGGACCAAAGAAATGGTTCTACTTAATCTAGCCTAGGGAACCACCACTGAGTTTATGGGCTTAATTACAGGAGTATGAGCAACTCAAAGGTAGCTCCACCCCTGAAAAGTCCTCTGGGGCCATGGGTGGTGACTCCTAAACATTGGACATCTGAACTCCCAGCCCAACTTGCAGGCAAGGCCATCAAACGTTTTCCTCTTCCCCAGCAAACGTTATTCCTTGCATAACTCTGGAGAGGGGCCTTATGGGTAGTGAAACTTTCAAAGCTTCCAGATCTTTCTAAGCTTTGCTAGCTTTCTGAGTTTTATGACTTGCCTTTCTCGCCCTAGGAGGGAACATTTCAATTTGGGGGAGAACAATTATACAAGTGGCTATGTTCTATATCCTGGAATCTTACAAATCGGAGCTTTCTTCCATATAGGAAGTACATTTACATAGAGAAGAACCCCTAATCAAGTACTGTGTACTGAATGTCTTTGCAATGTGCTCCATTTATCCAAGGCCAAAGTATCTTTCAGATGAAGTATTTATTTCTTGTAAGCTTATAAAGAAGCTTACAAGCCTACCCAAGTCACTTTTTATTTGAATATTTCTGCTAGATTTTTCAAATAAGTCAAATAGGCAGGAAAGTAATTTTTAAAAAAGCATTTCCCAATGAATTTTCTTTAAATACCCTACCTATTGGGGTATATGATCACATCTCAATGTTGACTTCAGATAGAAAGAAGATACTTAGTAACAGCTAACATCAGATGGTTCAAGAAAATTAATCTGGTGCTGGAGTCCTAACTGAAAACAGTATGGAGAATGTGGGTCCAGGAGGCTTTGGCTTTCATCAGGATGTCGTTGCATGAAAAATGTAAAATGTCAGTTGTATTAATTGAGTTGCTATGACATCTAGGCTAGTCCCTACAACAAATAAATCATTTGTTCATACATTTCTTATTCTCTGATGCCCTCAAAATACTGGGAGAATTATGAGACACATTTAAAGGCCTAAGACAGATTGATGAAAGTAAGATCAATTTCATGGAGAGTGCCTGCCTGTCATTAACCCTCTCTTTCCTTTTTAAACTCCTCTTGTGGCATTTCAGGACTGATGGAACCCAATGTCAGGTTCTGTGAAGACTGTTTTTTATAGCTGTTTGTTTGTAAAACAAAAATTTACTTTTAGCAAAAGTAGGAATTGGGGAATCCCAAGGTAAAGGACTATTTAAAACGCCATCCTTTTCACGGGCTTTGATTGCAGATTCTGCAGCTCGGAGACTGATCGAGTCCTAGATGGTCCCTGCCTATGAACCAGCGGGCTGTGAACAAAACCCAGCTTAACAGAAATATCTGCACATTGTGTATTTTGACATTCTCATCTTTCCTGTCCCATTGCTCGTACCAGAAATTGAACAGTATCCTCTTTCCATCTGCCTTCATATTACACACCTGATAGTTAATTTTTGAATGATGTGGCCAAATAGCTGACAAGAAGCAACTTTAAAAAAGGCTTTATTTTGACTTGCATTTGAAGGGGATACTGTCCACTGCGGTGGGAAATATAGAAATATGACGAAGATGACTGGCCGTATAGCATCCTCTGAAAGGAGACAGAATGGAAACTGGTGCTGTGCTATCAAACGTCAAGGCTAATTCACAGTGATACAATTCCTCAAGCAAAGCTTTGCCTCTGAAAGTTCTACAACTTTCCAAAACAGCACCCCTAGCCTGGGACAGGTGCTGAAACCTATGAGTCTATTAAGGGAATAGTTCACATTCAAACCACAGTAACTCCCAATTAATTGCCAGTTCCAGTAGCCCAGTGCCTCTCAAATTTTAGATGGTCCAAATCTTTTGATAGACTCATCAACAGATTACCTGTCTCATCTCAGCCTCTGAGTTTCTGAGACAGGACTGTAGAGTTTGCCTTATAATCAGGTTCTGACAGACACTGACAATTCAGGCAGTTCACAGTGAGAGATCACTTAGCACCTTTCTCATCATGGAACCTGTTACTAACTGTATACAACTGTCATTCCAACCTTTACCTATTGTCCTACCTAGGGATGTCCTTTGTTACTCTCCTGTGTTTTCCCTGTAGTTTACTCTGGCTGTTGTAGGTTTGAGTATAGCTCTCATAGAAAAATAATCTCCAGTAGTTATGAGACCAAGGCTGAATGAGAAATATTTATTGACATTTCAGACATCTAATATTCTCTGTATTTTATCCTGATGTTTAAAGTTTGGCTCCACATCAAATGAAAAGTTTGAAAATAAATACTCTATAGTTTTGAAGGCACGTTGGAGGCATTTTGAAAGCACAAGGCACTGCTACCTAGTGATTAATGATCTTCTTTTGATGAAGTCATGTAACCAACCTTTCAAGCTCTTCCGGAAGTTAGTAGGGTATCTCTTCATTTGGTGTTCTGAAATTTCTGTGATATACACCTCGGTGAGATCCTTTTTAAAATTAATTTTATATGCACTTAATAACTCATCTAACAAAATGATTGTTCTAGTTTCCTTTCTGTTGTTGTGATAAAAAACAAAACAAAACAAAACACCCTGAGCAAAAACAGCCAAAAAGAACAAAGGATTTGTTCTAGTTTACGGGTCACTGTCCATCACTGAGGGAAACCAAGGCAGGAACTTGAAAGCAGAAACCATGGGAACACTGTTTGCTGGCTCAATGGCAGGCTCATGCCTATCTAGCTTTCTTATTTAGTCCAGATCATCTTCTTGGGGATGGTACCACCCACAGTGGGCTCAAACCTCCTTCATTAGTTAGCAGTCAAGACAACCCCTGCAGACATGCATGCACGCCAGTCTGATTCAGGCAATGCCTCAAACCCTTTCTAAGACTGTGCCTAGCTGGCAATTTAAGCTAACAAAAACAGTGATATATTTACCTGGAGAAGTTATAAAAAGTATTTTCTATGCTCTCTTTTTGAAAACTTCATAAATTTTCATAAATATATATACATGTACACATATATAAAACTGTACAGAGTAAAACTTCCCAACACACACACTAAAGAAGAAGAAAGCAATATAATCAATCAAGTCTGCATGTGGATGAGCAGTTCACATACAGATACTTACATATTTCATCTAATGTCGATGTTTAATCTTTCTCTTTAGGTCTTTGTATTGTGTTGGTGTTTGACTATTTTTGTCTAGAAGTTTCCCTTTTCATGGTAGCCTTATCTTTTTTAACAATAAAGTTTTACTATTACTTTTTAGATGGGGTTGAGAGAAGCATTTGTTTTCTGTGTTTTTTTACTGTTGGCTTAAACATAAACCCAGAGATTTATTCCCTTACGGTGCTGCAAATCAGAAAGATGGAGTCAAAGTGGCAGCGGGGCCACTCTCAAAAGACTTGGGGAGTCTCTGTCTTGCTGCTTCCAGCTTCTGGTGGCTGCAGACAGCCTTTGATTTCTGTCCGCACTAGTAAATCACTAGTTCCATGGTCACATGGCTTCCTCCTCTTCTTTTTTTAAATAACGTTTTTGTTCATTCTATGAGAATTTCATACATGTGTACAATGTACTTTGATCCTATCCATTCTCACGTTTCTTCCTCTTTGAACTCTGCCCAGACTCCCCAACATCTCATGTCCTCCTGGTGGGAGGCCATCCCCTGGAACATGGGTCAGCCTCCAGTGGCCACGCGCCCAAAGACAAATGACTCTCCTCTGCTAGAAGCCATCGACTGTCAATAGTTCCTCAGTTAAGGGTGAGGCATCATGAGCCCTCCCTCCATTGTGCTGGAATTTTCATGGGCTTCATCTTCACAGGCCTTATAACTCTGAAGATGTTCATGTAGTTCACTGTCTGTCTTTCTGTCTCTGTCTCTTTCTTTTTGTCTCGGTCTCTGTCTCTCCCTCCCTCCTTTTCTTTCTCTATTATAAATATTTACATGACTGCTTTTAGGGTACATTAAGATAGGGAGACTCTTTTCAACGTCTTGAATAAAGTTAATCTTTTTCTTTTTTTGTTTTGGTTGTTGTTTTGTTTTGGTCTTTAGAGACAGGGTTTCTCTGCAGTTTTGGAGCCTGTCCTAGACTAGCTCTTATAGGCTAGGCTGGCCTTGAACTCACAGAGATCTGCCTGCCTCTGCCTCCCAAGTGTTGGGATTAAAGGTGTGCGCCACCACCACCCAGCAGTCCCATCTTTTTCAATCTATATAAGTTACTCTTCACTCTTTTGTACTATGAGGTCATATTCACAAGTCCAAGGAGCCATACATCTGTGGGACTCAGGGTTATCCAATCTGCTTCAGGAGGTTGATGTGTGTTTTTATATTCTTTGGTGAAACTGTTTTATAAAACAGAGATTGCCTACATTGAAAATGTCTATAAAAACTGCTCCCAGAGATTTTGAAATATTGATTTATGTAACTATTGATAATCATCTGAAAACAATTCAATTTCTTCAATATCTGTAAATTTATCAACTCTTTCTCGGTTTCTCTAAATTTTAAAATTTCACTGATACCATGGATTTTATGGCATTTAGATTTGGATTTTTCCCATGCTGAAGGTATTTTCATAAAATTTTCCAATTGTGGCAAATGCTATTTATGAGAATCTCCTATAGGTAAACCTTGTTTAGGATGTATCTAGTTTATTACTCTAGTAAATTTAAGAATGTTTTTCATTGTTATAGTTAAACCTCCATCTTGTTTATTTTTGATTTAATTTTATATTCTCACTAGTTTATTGATTTCTCAATCTACACATTATAAAATAATTATTAAAGATCTCTTCTGCTTGCTATGGATTAATGATATGCTCCTTCTTGTTATTTTCTCAAACTTTGCTCCATCTATTTTCACTCTAGTTTGTTACGTCTACCCAAGCACAACATTGGGATGCCTTCCTGCTGACCTGGTGCTTCCGTTGTTATAATGGTGCTCTTCATCACTAATATTGGTGGATTTTTTGCTGTTACTGTGTTACCTAGCTCCTCTTCTAGAAACACATCAGCTTCATATGTACTTTTCAAGCCTATTTTAAAATTGTGTGTCTCTCTGAAAAGACTTGCTGCTGATTAATGTGCATTTCCTTAAGCTTTGTGACATTCTGAACTTTTACTTGGCTGTGTTCTGTGTTCTCTGACTTCTAGAGGTGTGCCCTGGTTTCTTTATTCATTTATTCACCCACACTCAATGGTTTGGAAATTTTACAATTTGAAATGTATTTGTCTTTACATTTTAATTTTTTTCAACTTGGGTAAGTTACCCGAACTTTCTGAATATGTGAGTTTCCCTATCTCTAGGAATAAGTTGATAGTCACATATTCTTAGTCACCGTAGAAGTACAGTGCCCAGCACATTCAGATATCTAGCATATTGTCTGGTCCTAGCAAATTCCCACTAGTTGAAAATAGGTTGCGATTCTTATTATTTTTGACTCTTTGCAATAAGTTCTGAAAATCTTTCCAGACGTTTACAGACTTGAGGACCTTGAGAGCCAGATTGCACATTTCAGCACCATGGCGAAGTTTACACTTCACAAGGAATTTAATTATGTGTCTTTGGTAGGACATCAGACAATCAGCACTGTAGAAAATTGATTGATTAGCTCAATCAAGATTATTCTCAAAGATGACTAAAAAAATATATCTGACAGCTTGTGTCCATAGGGAGCAGGAGGAGCCAGCTAGAGGGGTTCTTTGCTCTGAATTATTAGTTCAGAAGGAGAAGAATATTATGTGATCACTCCAAGTAGAGAAGTCTTCCTCCCAGTTACTGAACTTTGAAAGTTCCCTGTAAAATTTATTCCAAAAGATTCTCATCTTGGTCTCTGAATTTTGAAGGTTTCTCTTGACACAATGCCACATAGCTTTAACATAGAATATATGCCACAGAATAAATTGTGAGTTTATGAAAATACGCTGCGTAGGGGCCATTTGGGAGCATTTGCTCTAGCAGAGGGAGGCGTTTATTTCACATAACCAGATGAGGGTGGTAGAAACCTACTGTCCGTGTTTCCTGACAAAGTCATCTGTGCAATTGCTGAAGCTTTGCCAGACGCAGACAAAGATATATAAAGACAACTGTCCAGTATAGGGAATTTTGTTTGAGAAAAGGAAAGAAAATTGCAATTCAAAATATGCATGCATGAACCAGGTGGTTTCTAGTACAGAAAACATAAAAGGCAGTGGGGGCGGAGTTATAAGACAAAGACATCTACACAGCTTAATTGGAATGAACACTTACTAGTAGGAAAATGATTGAGGGAATTGGCAAGCTCTGATTCGCTAGTGTCAGCAGCTACGGAGTAAAGTAAGTTTTAAAAGTTGTAGTCAAATACACCTTTATTATTTACTAGTTAAAAATAATCTTTAAAAATATGGTAGTTTATTTCACTGGATTGATTCTGTGAGATTTTCCTAGACAGGCACGAAAGACATGAACACTTTTCCCCCTGGCTCACCCAGGACTCCACTGAAGCCATGGAAAAGGATGACATAAGTTTGCATAATAAATTTTCTCAACTTGTAAAGTATGCTTCTCTCCTCCATGTTTTATTGGCTAGTGGATTACCAACAGTTCACCCAAGCCCAAATCCAAGAAGATAATAAATTTGTCTTCTCTATAGCAATCACATGGGTGTACACACGGCACACTCATGCTTTCAGGTTCAGCCTCTTTCAGCTTCTCCAGTCGGTATGAAGCAGGATTTTATCAGTAACAACACAGCTTATTGGCTCCCAGGATATTCTAACAGCTAAATAGACAAAACCCTAACTCCACAAATGTTGGTTAGACCTAACAACTGTGTCATCTGTTTATTATGCACGTGCTCCGTAATTTTGGAATAAAAGATATATTTATTCAGAAGCAATGATGTATTTTAAAATTGGCACATGCAATGAAAGGCATGAAGTTTCTCAGTGTGCTCAAATTCCTGGCATGTCACTCTTTGAGATTCGAAGACAATACAGCAATATTTTCAGGAATTCTCAAAAATTTCAAAATTCTGCATATTTTAGCATAGTTCTAGTTATTGTCACACTCTGTTATTTGAATAGTTAAGAATTATGCTTAAATAATAAAATATATTTGATTTAGTGGAGCTTACAAAGAACTGCAGCCTACAGAATACTCAAACATTGAAAAATATAAGTTAAAATTCAGATCATCCAGTAAAGTAACAGCCTCCCAGGGGAGCACTGACCATTTAAGGAGTTAGTTTGCATTGAAAATGGGTTGACAAGAAAGGCAATTTAAAAGTGGGGGAAATGCACACCCATGAATTCACATATATAAAATACTTTGTGTAAGTCCTTTGGGTGATCTCTCAAGGAATAGCATATTTTAATGCAAAATGCCTTCTTTAATGCAACATGCCTTTGTTTCTTTCTTTATCTAAGAATCTTAGAACACTGGGTGAGGTGTGAAAATAGTAAGGATGTATTCACTAACGTATGTAATTTAGATATAGTCATTATATAAAGATTACATATTTTTGCTTTTCATTTTTTTACATTCACTTTTCAAGATTTAATTTTTTAAAATCATGTGTATATATGTGTCTACACATAGATCTGTGGACATGAATGCAGTACCAGAAGGGGCCAAAGAGGGTGTTAGGTTCCGTGGAACTGAAGTTATAGGTAATTGTGAGTCTCTCTTTTTTTTCTCTGTTTTGTTTTGTTCTGTTCTGTTCTGTTTTTTGAGACAGGGTTTCTTGATAGCTTTGGAGCCTGCCCTGAAAACTACCTCTTGTAGACGGGCCTCGAACTCACAGAAATCAGCCCTGCTGTGCCTCCCAAGAGCTGGGATTAACAGCGTGCCACCACCCTTATTAGGCAATTGGGAGTCTCTTAACGCAGGTGCTCAGAACTGATCTCTGATCCTCTTCGTGAGCATTAAGTACTCTTAATCGCTGAGCCTTCTTTCCAGACCATTGCTTGTTTATTTTAAAACCTAAACGATTCTTTTTTTTCTTTACCAGTATTACAAGTGGTCTGTGAATTAGTGTTGTAATGAAGGCTTTTTCACAGGAAAGGAAATGAGCACAGAAATTGAAAATAAGTGGTACAGTTACCTGGAAAAGTGATCTACTTCTTCTCAAGTAAATATTTGACTGGTATTTTGTGGGCCTATTTCCTTTTATGAATAATTCACTTTAATTAATTTTTAAACAAATTGGCTTCTGCGATGGTTTGAATAAGAATGGCCCCCATAGGCTCATATACTTGACCGCTTAGTCATCAGGGAGTGGCACTATTTGAGAAGGATTAGGAGGTGTGTACTTGTTGGAGTAGGTGTGGACTTGGAGGAAGTGTGCCACTGGGGATGAATAACTCACAAACATCAGAAGGGACCATTGAAATCATATGAAGTACCGATAAAGACAATATACTAAAAGGAGTTGACTACTGTGGCTTCATATGGGCCTTGATTTGGGCGTTCCTTCCTAGAAATCATTAGTTTGGTTAGGTACAGAACAGATGAGAACATCTGTTTAACTTGCAGTAAAACTGAACATTTGGCCTGGGGCCATAAGCCCATGCCTGAGTCTTAGTTCTACTATGTCCTCACTAAATAACCCCTCAGGTTAACTCACTCCTCTCATACACTTGAGATCTGTGGTGGTTTCAATGCGGAGTGGCACCTAGAGGCTCACATACTTGAACTCTCAGTCTCTAGTTGATGGTGCTGTTGCGGAGGCTATGGAACCTTTAGAACGTACAGCCTTGCTGAAGGAAGTGTATCCATCACAGAGTAGGGAATCTTGGGATTTGGTGGTGGGGTTAGCTCTATTCTAATTACTGTTCTCTTTCTCTGCATACTGTGTGGGGATGAAATGTTATGAGCCAGCTTCCTGCTCCTGCCACGATGCCATGCACTGCCTTCCCACCAGGATGGACTCTGTCCCTCTGGATCCATAAACCAAAAGAAAGCTCTTCTTCCTTAAGTTGCTTTTGGTCACAGTATTTCAGCAACATAAGCTGTGTTACATTTGTTTATGTTGCATTTGTTTAACAATGTTGCTACCTAAGGCACCTGACTGGTCTGGTAAAAAGCTGAAGGACAAGTAGCTAAGCAGTCGAGGGATAGGTGAGGTTGATGGGCAGAGAGAGTAAGTAGGAGGAGGAATCTAGGCTTGAGAGAAGAAAGAATGAGGGAGATTAAAGGGGAGATGCCTGGGGTCAATCAGCCAGACATGGAGGAAGTAGGACATACAGAAGGAAAAAAAGGTAAAAAGCCCTGAGGCAAAATGGATGAAGAGAAATAGGCTGAATTAGGTTCTAAGGGCTGGTGGGACAAGCATAAGACTGAACATTTTTAACTAAGAAGTCTTCATGGCTTCATTTGGGAGCTGGTTGGCAGTCCTAGGAGCTCACAGCTCTGTTTCAAAGTGTTTATGATGATGGTGCTAAAATATTTTAGAATGAGCGCATCTCTGGAACTGATCACATAGGTAGGATCATTCGAGGAAATTTTGAAATACTCGTTTTATTACCGTGATTCACTCAAACACTATAATCAGGACATTTGACTCTGCTCATAGGATCAGACCTGCTACGTTACCTAACACATAGTAGATTACTCAAAGCTATTTTGTTGAATAAAAACTAGTGTTAACCTGTAGACAAGTGATTATAAACACAGAAGCCAGTGTAACATCCCAAGAGACCCCTGAAATGAAAGCAAGGCTACATCTCACCTTCAAGTATCAAGTTGGCTGTTCAACATTCAGTTCTTGGCCCACATTGTTTTTCTTCAGTCTTCAATGTCCTTCCTTACTTTCCCACATAGAACACCTTTTAAACCTCCGAGTTATCTATCATAAGCTCACCTGAGCACAACCAGGGGACTCCCCCCAACTGGTGGGATCACGGCAGACTTATTTATTCTTCCCTACACACATTCATTTGTGAATTCCAGTCGCCACCTAGAACAGAGTGACACCAGTGTGTACGACTGTGCCATCTTATTTGACTCGGCATTTAGTTATTTATTTGGGGCTCAATAAATGTTTGTGTTGTGTTTTTTGTTTTGTTTTAAGATCTCAGCAGAGGTGAGAACAAGAATTTGGATACAGCCAGAATTTATTCAGCGAAAATAATAACACATTGATCGCTTTAAATCTGAATTATTTAGTGACCTAGCAGTTTGTCTCCGAAAACCTGCCAAAATCTCAACCCTGATGCTTAATGCCAGCATCCATGTTTGGATTGCTATATCCTGAGGCACAGCAGAGGTTGCAGAAGTAGACTGGAGAAAGAGGCAAGATTTCCAGATGGGGGTCACTGAGTTGAACATTTCTAAGTGCCTCTGAGAACTAACTAAACTCTGTCTCCAGGCTCCACGTTTTACTGAACCATGAAGATGAAAGAGAAGATTCCTGTCATACTTTGTCAGCTTGGTCTCCATAGCTGGGCTGAGACAGCATTGGCGCATGAGGCATTTTAAAATGAGACTCAAGTCTCTATGTAGGAAATTCAAATTTTTCTGTCTAGCACTTTCGTGTAAGTAGCCGCAGTCGATAAATAGGTTATGAGCCAAAGGACATAAAACCAAAGCGCCAATGTCAGAGGGATGCTTGCCTCTCAAAGTTGTAGGGTCTCACCTTTTATCCAAGTTTATTTTCCTCAGACTTTAAGGGTTGTGACAGAGGTAAAACCAGAACCTCACTGAAGGAACGGCCCTTATTCTGAGTCTTTCTCTGCTTCTCTACATGGAAAGGCACATCCCAAGAGTCCCCTTAAACACTCCGGTCTCCAGGCAGTGGTACTTCAATGTCTTTTAAAGCTTGAAAAGCTCCCCCATCGCACAGCCCCCCAGGTGACTTGCTGAACTGCACAGTGTCTCTGCTGCTCCCGTGTTTGATCTTGTGCACAGTGAACTGCAGCAGTCCTTGAGCCTTGGACTAAAGACAACTTCCAGCACTTACATAAAGGCTACTTTGAGCGTTCTGCCAAGGACTTGGAAGGCACCTTTTTCAAAGAAACAAATACATTTGGTTTCCAGAGTTAGCAAGAGGTCAGGTCAAATTGCTTTCTTCTTTTCTTTTTCCCATCCCTACCCCTTCCCTTGCTCTGTCTCAGTCTTATGTGAGGCTAATTATACACAGGGCATGTGGGAGCAGCACCCAAAATGACTTTATGGTAGAATGTGCAATAGGAGGCAATCTAGGCCATCGCTGTCCTCTAGAAATTCGGATGAACAGAATAGTCTCTGTCTGCATGCCGCGGCCAATGAACTTTTCAACAGGGCACAAGAGAGGCAATGCCATTAACAGACTCATGTTGTTGAAAATATAAGTTTTCTTCTTTAGCAGTAAAAATAGATTTTTTTCAGGCTTTACACATTGTCCCTCCAATGTCTCCAGTGTTAAATCCCTGAGCTGTCTACACACAATGGGAAGGTCTGAGAGCTGAGCTTGAAGTTCCTTTGGCCTTGAGTAGCATCTGAGCGTGATAGTTCCAGCAACAAAGCTGTGATCAACAGCTGGCCATATTCCGTGATCAGATTTATCCAATGGTCCAGGTTTGCCAATACCTAAGCACGGAATATGAGGAAGCCTGTGTATAACTCATTGGAAAAGGAATAAATATAAGCAAAGAATTCATCAGTGAACTCTTCTTTACCACTGGCATACTGAGATTCATATTTGAGGTCATTCTATTCAAGTGTGATGTCATTATGATCATAGAATGAGTTACAAGAGGAATAAATTTTAAATTAGTAATTCTCAACACGTGGTTTGTGCCCAATGCATTACTATCCGTTTTGGAAATGTCCTTCATAATCTTCATTCACTCAAACATAATATTGAGTACCAGGTACTAGACATCTGTTTGAAGCTTTGCTGCTAACTGTGTACTGATGCAGACACATACAAGATGTAATTAATTAATTAATTAATTGCCAAAAGTGACAAAGAAAAACTAGATTCAACATGAAGGGGGCTATAGAGGGGAGCATTTTGTGAGGGTACAGAGCAGAAGAACCTTCCCAAACAGCCAGCTAAAATGTGGAAGCCATCAGCTATGCAAATTATCCAGGGAGATAATTTTTCCAACTACACTTAGGAGCAAGATCAAGAAAGCCTAAAGCTTTTAGTGGGCTCCTACTTGGTGCATTTGAGAAAGGGCCAGGCTAGAATTGGGGGGACGGGAGGCTTAGGTGATAATTCTAACTTCAAGTTAGGGATACCTTCTGCAGGGTTTTCAAGGCCCTGCTCAGGGACTTTGCAATTTATTTAATTCTAGGATAATGAGTAGCCTTGCTGCATGCTTTAAATAATTTTAAAATGAGACCATGAAGTCAGGAGAGAGATTTGATGAGGGGGTGTACAGGAAGTAGTTGGAGGTGGAGAATGAGGGATGGATATAATGAAAGCACATTTTATACATGTTTGAAAATTTAAAGAATAAAAAATGGGGACACTGGAGTGAGTGACCCTCTTGCAGGGGTCCCATGTTCACTTACCAGTACCCATGTAGGAAAGCCCATAATACCCTGGAGCTCAGCTCCAGGGAGATCCAAAGGTATGCACAGACCTGCACACAAACACACACATATACAGCAAATTCAGGAGGAGGGACTGAAGCAACAAGACGGATAGTTTGAGTGTAGGAGCTGACACTTTTCCTCTACCTGGAAACTGCCTGGGCAACTTTTTAGGTTGGTAGAGTCTTGTACATGCTGGCCCCGTGTTCCTTCCCACTGAACTTCACTCCTGTGTTTAAGGCTTAGGAACTCCAGAATTGGCTTCTGACTTGGTTAAATAGCTCACATTGCCTTTTGATGTTGCTCCTCTCTCATCCTCGCTGATGAGTCCCTGCCAAAGAAGTTTCTTTTACAAACTCCCAGCACTGCCTTTGTTGCTCTCAGTAGACAAGGAGATGCTGTGAAAAAAATCTGACACAACTGGCTGTTTGTTTTCTTGGAGGGCCCCAAGGTGGGTATAAATAATTCAAAACAGCTTTTATGATCTTTCCATCAGTCGCTGGGTGACAAAATTAAAGGGCTCAAGCTAAGATGAAAGAGGGAGAACTATACAAGAATTTAAGGGAAACATAAAGTTAGACTTTGCAGAGCATGTTTACTGAGCACTCACAACTCAAGACCACAAAAGGACTAAATGCCTGTGTTCGCAGAGGGCACAGTTGAATCCCCAAGACAACACAGTCAGGAAAAAGTTTTACCGCCATTGCACAGAAGGAAATCAACACAGTGAGTGAGGAAGTAGTTCTTTCTACCAGAGGTCTTGTCTCTGCTGGAATTGAAAGTCCCTTTCCAATGTCCTTGGATCTGCTTCTTTCTCAACTCTTTAGGATGGTGGATTAAAACAGGCTGCAAACATTGAGAAGGAATTTGAGATATCAAATGACCATGGTAAAGCTGTCATTTTCCTGGCGTTTGCATAAACATATGGCTTAAATAAGAAAGGGGCAATGTTTCAGGTCAAACCTATAGATAAGAATGATATCTGCATTATTATACAATGGGTGACTGGTTTGCTAAGCAATATTTGCCATACCTATTTACTGGTAACATTTACCAGTGATATCTAATAAAATGCATAATTACATTAAAATATTCACTATGTACAACACAGTATATATTACTTATATGTATAAATTGAACAACTTATTATTCTGTAATATAGTCATAATATGTATGTACCTATGGTACATGATGTACCACCATTATTGATTGTATTTTTAACATGTATGATGTGTATACAATAATATATGTTGTTTGGTTGAAAGCATCATCCCAGCTCCCTAACACCACTTTATACAAACAGTTTGGATTATTTCACTGGGAACTTCACCCCAGCTCCTAGAATAAGTTCCCTCTCCAGGGAGGGTCAAAACCACTCCCACAGGCTATTTAAACTGCTCCACAAAGAATAAACACATGGCCTCCAGGTTTCACATGGTATCCCTTTTCTCTCTTCCCCTCTTCATGATTTCCCAAAGCCACCCGGGAGCATTTCATTAAACATGGGCATCTTTTAATTCAATTTGATTTGGTCTGATTGGGATTACTTGCGTCGGTAGAGAGGCTCATCTAAGAGAAAATACCTAACATATGTGTCTTTTTCATAGCCAGAGGCATGTTAACTTTGTTATAAAATTATGTGACAGAGAATCAGCTACCCTTGTGACTACGACAGAAAGATGAGAAGGTCAAGGCCTCGACCATGAGTTCAAGGTTATCCTGGGTAACTTAGCAAGACCTTATCTCATAATTAAAAACAAAAAGAAGCCCAAAATACAGCTCAGTAGTAGTGGTTGCCTGGTAAACATGGGTGCGAGGTTCAATGCACAGTATCAGAGGAACAGTGTAGAAGTCTTGAGTTGTGAGTTTTTACAATTTTGTCGATTCTCCTGATTTCTCAGGGTTTCATGTTCCCACTCTAGAGTAGGGAAATATTTTACTAAATAATACTAAGGCTTGAGGAAGCACTTCTCAAAAACAGACCTACAAATAGCCTGTGTGTGTGTGTGTGTGTTTGATGTCTCTTATCATCAGGGGATGATGTAAATTAAACACACAATGAGATTTCACCTTGAAAATATCAGAATGAACATACCAAAGAGATCAAAATCCAACAAATGTTGAAGAGGATATTGAGAAAAGGATTCCTTGCACATTGTCGGTGGGAATATAAACCAGCTTAGTTGCAAAGGAAAGCAATGTGGAGGTTTCTCAAAAATTAAAATCAAACCTCCTGGCACTTCTACTACTGGGTATATAGTTAAAGGAAATTACATCAGCACGTTGATGAAGTGTCTTTGTAATCACTGATATTTATTATTTCAACAAGAAAACTTAGAACAATTTACTAAAATAGCTACTACTTGCCATTTTATGTTGAGATATAAAGGGATCAGCAACTTATTAGCAGTTAATAAATCCCTCACTGACTGGTATTTAAGAATCAGAGCCAGCCCCAGCACAACGATATTCTGCAAAGGGCTGAAGACGGGGCCACACAATGCTCTTGTGAGCTTTCTGTACTCCCAGCATGCTTAGCATAATCAGTTTACCTGTGTCAATTTCATTACTGTTTATAAATAGCGATGCTGCCTCATGGGAAAAGAAAGGCTTCCTGACTCCTTTTCCATCTCCAAGCAGAGTAATTCACCATTCAAATCTATTTTGAAAGCACACAGAATTTATTCCAGGGGACTGAAAGACGAAGCTGCTCTCTGCAGAGGCAGCTCCACTGGGGTTTGATTGAGCTGAATGCATCCCAAGTTAGGTGTTATCCACCCCTCAGCTATTCATTCTGGCTGCCTTCTCCATCAGAACCATGTTTGAAAATCCCTTTATCTTCCTTTGACCCTGCTAGGCTGCTACCCAAAGGAATACACTCTAATCCTCCTCTGCCTGTCTGGAGAGATTTAGCTCACTGTGAATGAGGTTTCGAAGTAGAGGCTCTCACGGGTTCTGGAAAGGAAACTGACACATCGTTGTTTATAAATAAGTGGGTCACGTCCACCTGTGTCTGTGAGTCACACTGAGAGGCTTCGGGAAATTCACAAATGTGTATGGATAATTTATAAACATGTGTGTACATCGTATGCAAATGTGTGTATCCACACACGTGCTCTCCTTAGCACTCAGTATTTCATGGAGAATGTAAATCACACATTTCCATAAATTTGAATACAGCTAGCTGCATATTCCAGAGAGCTTGAATTAGAGAATATTCAGCACCAAAAAAAGTTGCCCTTTTCTCACTTTGCAATACGGTTAATTCAGATGAATAAAAAAATTGTTCCCCAATATGACACAAAGGGAATTTGCTTTCATGCAGGGGAAAGAACTGTTTAAAATTAGATTCGTTGCACAGTACTTTAAAATTTTGTTTGCCCTTTGTTCGTTATCATTGAAAATGTTCATTTTGTAGACATCTTTACACTATTTGCTGGTATATATTTGTTTTGCAAAATAATGGGTTTTATTATAACATTTTATATGTGGATATAAAGTATTCTGGTCATATTTTCTCCTATGACCTTTTCTTGTCCCCTCAGCCATTGTTCCCTTCTTCCTCTCAAACCACCTTTCTCATCCTTCACATTTTGTTTTCTGGGTGTGGCCTCTGTGAGAGTGTGTGTGTGTGTGTGTGGCATGTACGTGCACCTGTGTGCTCAGATGTGTCCACATGTGTGAACACAGTATGGAAAAGGATGTCGGATTTCTCCTCAGTTCCCTGCTCTCACTGCATGTGGAGCTAGTCATTGTTTGGCTAGACCGGCCGGCCAGCAAGCACTGGATCTTCTGTTTCTGCCCTCTTCTGGGTCCTGGAGTTAGGTGTATGGGACAACACCTGGCTGACTCGGGGCTGTGGCTTTGAACTGTGGTCCTCAGGCCTGTGCAACAAGCACTC
Source organism: Ellobius talpinus (assembly GCA_001685095.1). Lineage (NCBI taxonomy): Eukaryota > Metazoa > Chordata > Mammalia > Rodentia > Cricetidae > Ellobius > Ellobius talpinus. Next base: position 18,162 of record LOJH01016309.1, read on the forward strand.
TTATCTGCTTCATCATTTCCTCAGCCCCACATCCCCTTTAAATCTGTAATTTAGATCCCACTTATGAGAGAAAATGTGATATTTGTTTTCAGAGCCTGGTTAATTTTACCTAATATGATGATCTCCAGTCGCATCAATTTCCAGAAAGTGGCAAGATTTCCTTATTCTTTGTGACCGAATAACACTCCTAACACTTTGCACAGTGTCTGTATCTATGGAAAATATAAGCCTTTTGCCTCCTAGGAACAATCTGCACAGCGCTCATTGTCAGACCCAGTTTGCTCCATGCGAGATGATTTGGATGTGTGCACACCTCTCAGGAAAACCACATTGCTCTTCTGTGAGGATGCTGACAAACCTTGCCCAGGAAAAGGCCATTTGGACAAGACAATGTGAGCACAGTGCATGCCGAAAGGACACTAGCCCCCTGGAGCTTGGGACCCTTGCATGCCTTTTTCTTCTCCCCCATTCCCTCTGCCTTGCCTAAAAACCCTTTGATTGCATTCCTAAAGCTAGCCCCCAAGATCTAGTCCCTTATTTGGCCACTTCCTCCTCCTGAGGCTGACTGCTAAGGTCCAGCTATCAATTATTGAAGTCCAGCACTCAAAAAACCCTCTTTGTCTCACCTAATAGGCATACCCAATTAAAATTAAATACCTCATCCTAACACAGGCTTCCCCTTTTACCTTTACAAACTTCCATTTCTCTATGGTCCATGCCTATCTTCTCTCTCCAGAGGCAGTCCTTTGTCCTCTCTCTCTCTCTCTCTCTCTCTCTCTCT
>LOJH01016310.1:0-14123 GCA_001685095.1 Ellobius talpinus
ATAAAGAAACTGCTTTGGACCTATAGCAGGGCAGAACTTAGCTAGGTGAGAAAACTAAACTAAATGCTGGGAGGAAGAAGGCAGAGTCAGGGAGAAGCCATGAAGCCACCACCAGAGATAGATGCGCTGAAACCTTGCCGGTCAACCATGAGCCTCGGGGATAGATATAAAATACTGGAAATGGGTTAGTGCTAGATGTAAGAACTAGCTAGCAATACATGTAAGTGATTGACCAAGCAGTGATTTAAATAATATAGTTTCTGTGTGGTTATTTTGGGAGTCTGGGCAGCCGGGAAATGAATAAGCGGCCTCCTTCCAACACAGTCTCCCTCACAGGGACAGTGGCTTAATTTCTTTTCTTTATTCTATGATAAAATACCCTGAAAACAGCAGTGTGATGGAGGAAGGGGTTGTTTTGGTTTACAGTTCCAAGTTACAGTCCATGGTAGTGAGGGAATCGCAATGTCAGGAGCTTGAGGGACTAAGTCATGTCACATCCACAGTTATCGACAGCTTTATCTATGTGGACAGTGTGTTGTGTGCATTCTGTTTGCTCTTGGGACCTGTGTAATCTAAGCAAGCACTCGACCTCTGAGCTACATCTACAGCCCCTGCACGAAAATTCACTGACACAATAAAGACTTATCTCCTACCTAATTTGAGTAGAACGAGAACGGTAAAAACCAATATCCACAGTAGAACATTCTTAACTTGAGGGTGACCAAAAGTTTATTTGAGATGACAGGAAGGTAAATTCTGAAGAAAAAAAAAAAGGATGTTAAAAATTGATCAGCTGGGTGCTACTCTATATAAACTTTGTTTTTATTCTCTGAACATAAGTTTTTCTTTCATTACTTAGCTTATGGAGATTTATGTAATCAGACATTGGCTCTCAGATTTTTTGTACTGTCCAGAATCTGTAGCTATCTATATATAAAAGCTAAGAAAAAAGACTAAGTAAGCCCATTTTTTCACTTCTACTTTCTACACTCTATACCCCAACCCTGGTTATTATCATTCCAATTTTCTTTACTGATGCTAACTTTCTAGTACATCCAAACAACTGTTTTTTTTTTTAATTTCCAAGTTCACAATTTGTAACTGTGGAGATATCAGTCTAATAGCAACTACTAACATATTTCTTTTAGCCTTGTGATGCTTGTGCGGTCTTTGGTTTGATTTATAGAATTTTAACAAACAGTGGCTCATTTTAGTTTGTCACACGCATTTTTACTTTGTTCTATTTTATACAATGTTTGAAACCTGCAGTAGTTTTCTCATTTAAGGAGGTGCAGTAGCCCAACACCTGAATTCCCAGCATTTGGAAGGTGAAGCAGGAAGACTGGGAATTTAATTCAATCCCTTCTAACAGCTAACTTGAGGCTAGGCTGGGCTACAAGAGATCTCATCTGCATATTCATTAACTAAATTAAAAAGTGAAACTATGACCAAGTTCCTCTGTGATTTGGCTCTGCAAACCTACTTGCCTTGTAAGTCATTTTCTTTTCTGTTGAACAACAGTATAGTCTTTGGGTGTCACTTGAAGTATCATCTTCTAGTCTAAGCCATGTTTAGATTGAAGATTCTTTCACACGGTTATTTTGTTCTCTTTCATTTGTATCTCTGGTAGTAAGGACATGGGTGGGACATGAGGAGGAATAGTCAGAAAAGGCATTCCAGAAGACAGACATTTGAACCCAACCCTAATGATTACAGCAAACAACTCTGTGAAGATCTTTTGGAAGCTTTTCCAGCTCAAAGGAAGAATATAATGGCCTCTGTTTGGACACATACCTGAAATTAATTCCCAAGAGACAGAAAGTCATTGCTTCTGTATCTTGGGTATCAAAAAGAATGAAATAAGATGAACGCCGTGTAATAGGCAGACTTTGCTCACTCAGTATCTTCCAGGTAGTGGTAGGAATTCATACCCTGAGGAGAATGGGAGCAGGAAGTACCTCCATCTTTATTGCTGACTCAAACTAAAGAAGGAGCAGACACTGAACATTGACACGTTTGAATTTTGTTGATGTCACTTGAAACTCTGAGTCACAAACATTTCCACAATAACAATAAAGACATTACCAATTGCTTTCAGATTTATACTTCTAGGATACCTTTAGGGTATAATCTCTCTTGTTTCTTATTCTGAGAGATAGATATTAATATCAGGAACAGCATATAACTTTAAAAAAGCAATTCAGTTCCAGAAAAGCATCTATACTAAATTTAGTGATTTATTCAAAAGACATTATGTATTAATTAACTAAGTAACACAGGAACAATTATAACCTAAATAACCAAATTCCTGCTCTCATGGAGCTCATATCTTATCAGAGAAGAGACAAGCATAATAAATATTGGGGTACATGCTCAGGGCAAGAATAAAGCAAGCATGATAGAGATGCGGCCTGTGTAGACAATGGTTTCTTTGATGAAATGATCTCCGAATGAACTAAGTTTGGGGGGGAGGAGGGAACGACAAAAATACCCAGAAACTGAAACCAACTCTTTAAAAATTGAAACCACATACATTTGGCAAAAATTACCTGCTGGTTACTGGGGCCAAAAATCTCACTAAGAGTTATGTAAAGGTTTAAAATTATAGTTACAGCTTCAGTGGGTAAAAATATAATGTCCCTGTCCTTCAACTTTAATTTGAGATAATTTAAATCATTTCTGGTTTCCTTTGGTCTCTTCAAGGTTAATGCTGTCTTTGGAAAAAAGTGACTTTCAGAGACTTTGACTTCATCTTCTCCTTTCTTTCCTCCCAGAGAACACAGAATTCTGGCAAGGCACTCCCCATCCTCCTGCTCTCTCCATGGTCCCTTCTGACTTGTCCTTTAAGGTTTGCTTGTTCTTGCTCACCCACTGCTCAAGGTAAAAGACTTCTCTGGGCAAGAGCAAAGGAGTACAACTTCTCCTTATGAGCCACTCTTCAATGTGTGTTGGTGGCTTGCATTTTCTCTCAGTCAGCACTTTTCAATTCTGCCGCTTTCAGCAATAGAGCACTTGGTTGGCATTGTATGTCATGGGGAGCCCTCAGTCAGCATCCTCACCTCATAACTAATCTCTACAGGGCATGTAGGATCTTTGAGGTCTTCTCCATGCCATATCAAATGAGGCAGATTCTGGCTAAGAGTATTTTCCTCAACTCCCCAATTTTCTTTCAATGCTATTATTTTCATTCTGCCAAGTGAGAAAATGAGAGATTCTGCTAATCTCACATCAGGCTATTATAATATCCTATTTTGTTTTTTAAATGCCCAGAAGGACAACATAAGTGTTTGTCACTCTTGAGGTTAGAACACAAGAAAACAGGGTTTTGTTTTGAATTTAAATAATGATTGGATTTAGAGGAGGAGGAGGAGTCAGAGCTCACAGGACTTTGGCCATAGAAGGAGCTATAAAGAAGGATGCCATGGACCTGCTTAGCAGGAATTGTTCTCAGAGTGCCCTTTGAGAGGCCCGTGAAGGTGACTGTGAGAGGGGATGTTTCTTCAAAGTCAGGTGAAACCATTTATCTTGGGTGCCCATCCCTCTTGATAGAAGGAGAAACCAGAACATATAAATCACTGTGGATATAGGGATTACACATTGGCGTAGAAATCCCATAAGTAGATAGGATGGTATTTTTTTTAATACAACATGATAGACACACCTGTTTACTTTGGCTCTTAACAAATCCAGTCTTTGTGTTCCGGGACAGATTTTGGGAGGGTGCTCATCATGTCTTGCCAAAAGGTAAAGTATTAGGAAGAAGAAATTTAATTAAAGGGTGTAGGTATGTATTCCTTCTAGACTTAAGTGAAAAAATATAGGTGACATTTATTTCTTTAGATGAGGTATGCATTTTATGAAAGATGAGTGATAAGATGATAATATTAATGTGTACAGTAGCATAGCTTCAGACTTTGACAATAAATGTCTTGTTAAAGGTGCCACTCCACTTTCAACCACTTGGCTGAATAGTTCTTACCAGACATTTAATTACATGAAAGAGCCTAAGATGAATGGTGTCAGTAAGTATGCCCTTCCTGTTCTAGGTCTTGTTTCTCAAACAGAAATTCCATCTTGAGTGAAAAAGTTTTGAAGTATGTTAATAAACAAACATTTAGTATAATTACTTTCTTTATACAGAATAAGCTTAATCCAAGTTACCCCCTTGGCTTGAAAGAGGCTGGCTTTGAGAACTATAGTAATGGAAAGGGAGATGCAAGGAAGGAGATGGAGAGAGACAAAGAGATAGGTAGATAGATGATTGTGAGATAGACAGACAGACAAGAAAGACAGATAGGTGAGAGGTAGAGAAGTTCTTTGTTGAACAGATTAAGAGACATTTGAAACTTCTTACTAGGGAAATGACAGAAGAGGAAAAGCTTTTGCATCTAACAGTCATGGAGCGTCTTGGAGGGAAGCTGGTGAAAATTACCAGAGAAAGAAGGGAGAAGAGATTGAGTGGATGAGGCAGAGCAGTGAGAAGACCCATCATTTTAGCAGATGAACCCTAGCGCTCAATTCCATGTTTGAATTTTTGACTTTTAGTTTGCTTGTTTGTTTTTGTTTTGTTTTTGAGACAGGGTTTCTGGGTGTAGCAGTCCTGGCTGCTGTGAAACTCGTTTTGTAGACCAAGCTGGTCTCGAATTCATTGAGATCGACCTGCCTCCACCTCCCCAAGGCTGGGGTTAAAGGTGTGCATCACCACCACCCGGCCCAGGTTTTACCTTTTGTCTCTTAAAAGTGTAATGTAACCAGGGAAAAGGCTCTGTCAGAAATCCAGATCTCATGATGTTAACCCTCTAAGGCTAAATTTTAATATGAAAAAACCATTGTTTAATAATTGTATCTAACCATTATTGTTGTTTAGGAGATTAAATAGTGGATACACAGCACTTGAAAGATGCCTCAAGCATGGAAACTACTATGAGATTTATACAGCAATGACATTTAGTGCCTTCCAGTGCACATGATGCTCAGTCTGGATTTTCAACTTGATGGAGTTTAGAATCACCATGGAAATAAATCAGTGGCCATGAGTGTATGGGATTATCTAGATTAGGTTGCTTGAGTTCAGAAGACTCACTCCAAGCACAGATGGCACAACTCCATGGGATAGGGTCCCAGACTGAGTAAAAAGAAGAAAATGAGCTGGACACAAATATTCATTGCCCCATTCTCTGGAACTGTGGTCTAAAATAAAGCCTTCTGTCCTTCGATTGCACTTGTTAGATGTTTTGTTGTGGCCATGGACAAAGAATTAATATTTCCTGTTATACACCAAGGTTCTACTTATCTGTCCATGGGCATGCTCCTTGTTCCACTGTTGGTAGTAATGTATAATCATAAAAGAGAAGAAATGATGATGAATGTCTCGATTGCTGGAAAATTCTAGAGTCTTCTTGTTTCTTCTATGTATTAAATATGTTTTATGTCTGCAGGCATAAAACAAGAGGAAGCAGTACTTTATTGAAATTCTACATTGTATTGGTCCAGTGGATTTCTGGGGTAAAGCTTCCCACAGTCTACAGGAAATAAGATACTAGGGATGGGGTAATTTGTAATACTTGACAATGATTTCATGCTATTTTTTTTCTTGTACTTTAAGTTGACAAAAAGGATAAACACAATATTTTGTCTAATTTATAATCAATAGAATTTATAGAAATAATTAACATGAAATGAAGCTGGCAATTGTTTAAATTTGTCAATCTATTTGCATTTAACTGAAAATTGACAATTTTTGTTAGCAATATATAGATCTGCAAAATTTCATCTTGAAAACAAATAACATCATTAAAATAATGATCCTAAAATTTCTAAATAGTCAAACATATAGCCAAAAGAGATTTGACTGAAACAAAATCAAATCATTGAAAAATTGAAACTTCCTGATAAAAGTATCATAAAATCTTGTATCATTCTGAGGTATTAATTTTTAAAAGATTAAGTACAATACAAAGAAATCATTAAGAAATTGAATGGGAGACCTAGGAGAGAGTTCAGTTAGAAAAGTGTTTGTCTCACAAGCATGAAAGGCTTAAGTTCCATCTACAGAACCTGTGTTTAAATTAAAAGTTCTCAAACCAGATATGATGGTTCACACCTATAATCTTAGTACTCAGGAGGCAAGACAGGTGTATAATTGAGTTTAAGGCCAACCTGGTCTGCGTAAGTTCCAGGTCAGCCAGGGCTACATTGAAAGGGTCTGTCTCAAAACAAACAGACAAACAAACACAAACAGCCTTACCAGCTAACTAACTCAATGTGGTGGTGCATGCTTTAAATCCCAGCACTGGGGAGGTAGAGACAAATGGATCCAGGAGGCCAGACCTGGGCTGTCATTTCTCATACACTATCCACCTTGGCTGGTCATCAAATTCTAGGGATCCTTTAAACTAAGCAGACTAATCCTCTCTCTCCTCCCATTTTATATTCCCCCAGTGCTGGGATTAAAGGCATGACTTCCTAGGACTGGGATTAAAGGAGTGAGCCACCACCACCTGGATTTGTTTCTGTATTGATTTTGTGTAGCTCAGGGTAGTCTTGAATTTACAGAGATCCACCTGCCTCTCTCTCCCAAATCCCGGGATTAAAGCTGTGTGTCACCATTACCTGACCTCTAGTGGTTTTAGCTTCACCTCTGGGCTTCAAACAAGTTTTATTTATTAAAATACAAATAATGTACCACTATATCTCATGGTCCGCCTCAGAAGGGGTCAGGGAAAAGAACTGAAGTAGCCCTTCGAAGCAGAACCTAGGGAAGAATGGTGCCTGATGGTCTTTCTAACCTCCAGGTGTTTTAGGTTGTTTTCTTTGAATGCGGTTGTTGTTTGTTTGGTAGGTTTTTACTCTTAAAACTATATTATTTGGTTAATTTTTGAGGACTTCACACCTACACACAATGTTTTTTGAACACCCACCCTAACTTCTTCCAGATCACCCTCTACTTCATGACTTCCTTTTTCACTGGGTTTGCTTTTATAACCCACCAAACCTGATTTGTGTATCACACAAATCACCACTGTAGAACCATGCCCTGGAAAGTGGTTGACCTTAAGGCCAACTGACTCTCCCTACCCCAGATGACATCAGCTGTCAATAACTCTTCAGTTCGAATGCTGACTGACTTGACCTTTTGCAGGTTTGTGAGGTCAAAGGCAGTTACGGTGTGTTCAGGAGTTTAGCGGCCCAGTCATAGCCAGAAGACACTGTGTGTTGCTCTGCTCCTCCTCAGCCTCTGGCCCTTACTACTGTACTGTCCTCTGTTTCTCAATACCCCCTCAGGTTTTCAGGAAGGGAGTCAACAAAACAGGTGTCCTGTATGTGTTAGCTAGCTTTTGTTTATACGGGCTTGGGCTGCCTGTCCAAGGAATGGTGCTGCTCACAGTGAGCTGCTCGCTTATATATCAATTAATAATCAAGACATCGCCTACAGACACACTCCCAGACCAGTCTGATCTAGGCAGTTCTTCGGTTGAAGTTTTTCTCCCTGGATGACTATAGGCCCTGTCAGACTGACAACTGAGACAATGAAGGATATACAGGCTATTGCAGAAAATATTTTCTCGACACACTTCATCCAAGGTGTTATAATTTTGATTTAGCAAATTATTGGTAACATGGTGATATCAAAATACTAGCGTGCTTGGGGGATGAAAATGGAGTCAAAGTGCTTTTTTTTTAAGGAATGTTGTAGCAAGTTCGTATGCTGACAGGAATTGTTCATGGAGGGGAGACGATAATGACCCTGAGAGAAAGCACGTGCTCAGAGTAGCAAGGTCCTTGAAAGCAGGGGGAGAAGTGAAGATGTGTGGAGGTGGAAAGAACCTCACAGGAAGGGTTCGGAACCATGTCTGGTAATGCTGAAATGGTCGAGTACTTCTAGCTCAGTTCCAGCATTGAACTAGACCCTACATTCTTCCCATTTTCTCTCATCGTTTTCCTGAATTTCCTGTCATTCCTGCAGACCCCTGTGTGGGATCTCTGTTCAGAGAATCATAACATCTTACTCTGGTGTCTGCAGTGGCTTTCATGGGGTCCTGCAGACTAAGCCCCTCCCATCCATCCTCCATTGTTAATGCCCCTGGACACCTGTGTGGGAAGCAGATTTGAGCAACTCACCCTCCTGCTCAAAAGCCTTCACCCAGCTAATCTCCTACTGAGTGAAATTTGAAGTTCATTGGCTCAAAACATGAAGCCATTCAGGGCCTGTCTCCTGATTCCACTCTTCCTTCTTCATTACTGATTATGAGTTACTATTAGTTCACCTAAATGTGTCACACAATTACGTGTGTTTCTCTTCACATTTAAAAGAAAAATTCTTTTTCTGAAAACTCTTTTTCCACTCCTCTCTTTGGTTGATTTGTTTATCTTTCATAGCCCAGCTAATAGGCATTACACTTCTTGTTAGCTGAATAAATGAAATAAAATATGTAATAAGTGTCAATTACAGCAACAAGCCCAAATGTTCAATTTTCTATGCTCAGGGCACTTTTTCCAATTTGAGTTTGAAGCACTCTTCGAAGAGAGTTGTGGGTGATCAGTGCATACCAAAGCATCACTTAGACTTCCTCCTTGCAAGAACCATTTGCATTTTCCCCAGTTCACTTAGGAAAGGAAACAACCCTGGATGGAGGTCTGCTTACTTCTTCTGACTTTCTGCCAAGGCATAAATCCATGGATGTGTGGAGTCCCCAGGTCTGTTTCCCAGCTACTTTCCCTAGGGAAAATGAAGATGATGGGACTCCCCAAAGGTTTGGAATGGAACTTGGCAGCCTTTCTTATGATTTCCGCTAGCATCTTCTAAGAATATAGGTGAGCACTGAACAGGGCAAGTTCTACCTAGTTACATTGGACAACTTCCAATAGAGGGATGGCCCAGGACAACGATGACTTCTCCAAAACAGAAGAACTATACGGCTTCAGAGATAAAGGCAGGGTGACCGTTGAGATACTTGTGGCTCACGCGATGTTCAGCACAAGACTTTGTAAGGCTCTTGGAGGGAAGGCACTTAGGACCACCATTCTGCAGAGGAATTAGATGCAGAGTGGTCAGCAGGGAACCACACAGTACAGGAGTGGTGGGAATAAGAGGAACGTGAGAGAGGGAAAGAAATGATTAGGGGAGATAGTGTTAGGGCAGTGCTCAGATCACCACAGAACTCCCCAAATGCCAGAGTGACAAATATAATACAGGGACTTATCAACAGCCCAGGGAAAACAGTTATGATTTATTTGAAAGTCTTCACAGTAGTGCTTTTTGCCAAACAGTGACATTTATGAACCAACCTCTGTAGTGACTATACTTCCCTACATTTAAAAATGAAATAAATATTTTCAAGGCTGTTTTTTTTCCTCAGCTCATTTGCCTTTGAAGACTCGCCATGACTGTCGCTTTAAGGAACATTTTTGCTGTTACTGCTCCATTTTAATCTTTCACTTTGTATTAACAAAATCAAAACCAGCACAATTAGATGCCTCCTGATTTTGATTTGTTTTAATACCAAGAGAATGTTTGCAATGGCACTAGCAGTCAGGGAAATACTTCAAGCTGTGGGGGCTGCAACATTCGAGTTGTAAGAGGCAAACATCAAAAGATGGCTTGAAAGGAACGCCAGAAACATCTAAACCAAGAATTCTTTACATTTGTGTTTTTATTTTAGTGTAGTCTTCACAATGAAAGCAAGAAGATTGTGGAGAGGGGAAACGAGACTTGCAAGCTCACTTCAATTTTGTAACTTAAAATGACATCAAAAGCATTTTCTCCCTGGCTTTAACATGGCTAAGCAACCCATATATGTATAACTCACAAAGGAAAATGACCGAACACACAGGCGACACTCAGTGTCCAACTGTCTTGTGTTATCCGACTAAATGAAAAAGAAGATGAGCAAGGCGTATAAAACACTGATCCCAAAACCCAGAGCTTCTCTTCATTTATAGCACGTCAGGAGGAAGACTGAAATGCAAGGTTCAAGTCTGAAGTGAGATCCGAGACAGCGAGTGACTCAGAAGCAGAAGGACATGAATGAAATGACAGCCAGATCTCTGAGACCTCGCAGTGGTCAGAGTCCACAAGGAGTACCATTGTCCACATGTACACGGTAGTCAGTAAGAGAGCTATCAAACATCCAGTGGCTTCATTACTCTGTTTAGGAGAACTGTTGTTTTTAAGAATCCCAGAAAACACCCTTCAGAGCTTGGAGAGGTTATCTTTCCTTTATTCTTGTTTCATTTTGAGTCTGGATGTTCAGTGTAAATTTCACTGTCTTATCAGTCCTAGCGCCTTCGAGGAGGATTTTATTTTTAGCATGAATTTAGCTGGTTGTTGTATATTAGTTTTTCCTTTCAGTACACATTTAAGTAAATTCCTAGTTCTTTAAAATACAGCAAATGTTTGGTATTCTAGGAAAGGCTCTTGTATATTTGTATTAAAGACAAAGGAGGCTAAACTGTTGGCCGAGCTGGCAACTCTTTGAATTTTGGTCTTTGGGTAAGAAAACAAGAACTGAAATGTTGCATTTAGCACCAGCCACAAAGGTTCTCCATTCTACTCCCTCAGCCTGTGTCTTCTTTCATGATGACCCTCTGAGATGTAGAGAGATGGATAAACAAGATGGAAAGGAAGGGCAAAAGGAGGAGGGGGAGAGGAAGGGGAAGAGGAAGAGGAAGAAGGAAGAGGAGGAGGAAAAAGAAGACTTATTTAGACGACATATCACATATTCTTTGAGTTTACAGCAGTCCCAGAAACAGCACTGTGTATTGAAGGACATTTTCATTTATCTTGTATGCACTGTAGGCAAATCCAAGAATTTCCCTGTCAGAGCACCTTCCCATTGTGCTGTTGAGGCATCAGAGGCATAGAAGGGACACGAATTTCCAACAATCTAACAGGATCCTAACCCTCATCTCCTGCCAACCTCATCCACCTCAGCCCTACTTTTCACACAACTGATATCTCCACAAAGCAGACGAGAGCTTCCTGAGTGAAAAGACTCATTATTCTGTTTCAAATGATTAAATCCAGAGCGTTTTTGTTTGAGTTTTATTTAAAAAAAAAAAGAAAAAGAAAAACTGCAGCATTTCCTTTAACAGACTCCAGAATGGGCCAGATTGAACGTCAAAACCTTTTTCTGCTTATCAAGCATTTAACCACGACAAACAAAGGATCAGCTTTTATGTCCCTGGGCCAGCATACCTCAGTGACAGCAGGAACTTCAAATGGTGGGAAAGCCATCTTCCAGTTCCTCTAAAACAAAGCTCCCAAAGACAGAGCAGAATGTGTTGGTGCTTGATAGCCGCTCTGGGGAACTGGAGAGAGAGGGAACAACAGACCGGCAGAAGTGCTCGGCAATGGGCATTGACATCTAGCCATTTCTACGAAAGAAAATTCTTGTTACAAAGTGACATGGTTTAGAGTCTCCAAAGTTAAAACCCTGTGGCACTTACTCCTGTCATTTTATGAAACTTGATGTATTATTATTCAAGAGAATTTTCTACCATTAATCCTAGTTTGATCATACAATACAGTTCAGGGCAGGGGAAAGTCCATTTAGGAACGCGGGGAGTTTAAATCAATCATACTATTATAGTGATTTTCTGTGAAAACACATGTATCACCTTTCCTATTATGTGTTTCAGCCACAGAAATTACATAATACTGGAGTTTCACACGCTTGCAGTCTTAAATACTATTAAGAGCATACAGTTTTTCTTTTTCTTTTAATGCCATTTTTTTCTTAATTGTAGAATGAAGAACAGAAAAACCCTCAAAACTCGGCTCTATACTATTATCTGGTTGTCTGCGCTTGTGTCAACTTTGAGAAGCCACATTTGCAGGGGTGGCCATAAGGGAAAGCCGCCTCCCCGGAGGAGGGGGGGCGCTCCCTCCAGCTCAGGCATGAGTATGCTTAGTCCAGTGGCAAACCCTTCTGGCAAGTCAATTGGGTAGACATTCTTAGAGCCACTTTGTAGACCAGAAGAAACAGAGGTTTGCAAACTTGGAGTGAGTCTCCTACTCAGTTGCCCACCAGGATTCATCTGTGCTACCCTGCCAGCTCCAATCACTTAATAGCTGATGGATCCATGAGAAAACATTGCCTTTTCTCCCCATTTGTCTTGATTTGCTTAGACGCAAAGAACCCAAACAGTACCGCCAAGAAACAGCATCTAGGTCATTCATTGGCAGTTATAGGTTCTGGTTTACTGCTTCCTGCTACTAGCTCTTCAGCTTCTCCAAAGACAGCCAGAGGGTTCTGGCACTCACTCTTTCTTTCCGAGTCTCCAGGATGCTCTTGTAGCTAAGATTGACACTATTAGCTCCATGGTGACCAGGAAAAACAATGAGCCCCAGAGCCCATACCAGGCCTGGGAGCACTTGCGAACAGATTTTGAAAGGGAGAACTCAGTGTAGCTCCAGAGTTCCATCTGGGAACTGGCATCGGTGGTGTTGTTAGCAGCATGTCCTGCCTGCCTGCCTGTCTCTTGAAAACCCAAGAATTCTGTCGCACTTTGGACCTCAGAAACGTGTGAGCCATTTCGGTACCATTAGGGTGCCTATTTGATGGATGGAAAGTCCTAAGCTCACAGGAGAAATTAACACACAGCAGTTCCCATTTCAAGGTCAGTCAACTCTGGAACAGACTCAGAAGGGTATTTCTGCTTCGCAAATCTGCCCAGCAGAAGAAAGCATTGTCTGGCTTCAGGAATGTAGTGTTGGCTTAAGGCAGTTTTAATGCGTTGGCTGGAAGGATAAAGACATATGAATGCCTGTTTAGAATATTACATTAATTTAAATCCTTATCCAACGTTGCATAGTGATGCCTTGAAATAAAAATACTAATGCATTTTATTTTTATTGAGCAGTAAAATAAGTCTAAGGACACATCAACACCAAATACCTACTACTTTGCCAAATCTCATGAGCTTTCTCAAAAAACCAAATAAATGAATAAATGACACTGGAGGCACAATAAAACAAAACCTGATGCCTTTGCTAGATATGGAACAATCACTCAGTTGATAGGTAGAAAGAGAGAGAACGAGAAAGAAAGATTTCTAAGAATAAATAGGAATTTTGAAATATTAAGTGATCCAAAAAATCTACTGTTCTGGCATAATTTTATGAAGTTTTTATGTTTCAGTGCTGTTTCGTTTACTTGCTAGGAATGAGTTCAGCCTTCGATATCCAGATTTCCCCTGGGCTCTGGGGAGCATCTCAGTGCCTGGTGAGAGGTGAGAAGCAAGACTTGATGCTGTGATACTCTGGGGGCTAGGAGGAGGGGATTAAGGGGCTGGGGAGGAGGAGAAGAATACATGCTGTCCTTCTTGGGTACTCCCTGTGTTTAATAACAAATTGAGCGAAAATGAGAAACATTCATCATTTCTTTTCTTTTGTCTGAGACTATCATATTTATCTTTGCATGTACGATTCTTTAGACTCATTTGAAGGAGTTTTGCTTTTCTTCCATTTGTCTCGGGGAACCTGGCAGTGCAGGAGACTCAGTATAATTAAAGGAGTGTCTTCTAAACATTTCTCTCCCTCAATGCTGCATTCATAACACGATTTCAAGACGACACCTCTAATACTTGAATATTTGCCCATATATAATGTAATATAGAAACATTAAGGGATGACAATCATCTTAAAATTACATTTACTTATTCTATTTATTAATGTATATTTCTGATGATAATGGGCCTTTGTTTGCCTCTTTTTGTTCATTTCCAGAGAAGATCTTATTCAGCAGCTTAGGCTAATATTGAATTTGAAGTCATTTTCCTGCCTCTGCCTCCCAAGTGCTGGGATTACAGGTGACACTGATGCCTAGATATCAGTTTCTAATTGGCCACTCTCTCTAAACCTCTCACCAGCTTTTCCCTTTCAGTGTCCAGGCAATGAGCCCATGGGAGGAATGTGGTGGTTTATCATGGTATTTTCTTGAACTTGCATTTTTTTTTACCAAAATCATTTAAAGGTGTTTTTTGTTATTGTTTTATTTTTATTTTTTTTCAAACCACTCATTTACTCTGGGGGTCAATTTTAAAGCTATTTCAAAATAGTGATTCACGGGGCTGGAGAGAGGGCTCAGAGGTTAAGAGCATTGCCTGCTCTTCCAAAGGTC
>LOJH01016311.1:0-22910 GCA_001685095.1 Ellobius talpinus
AGGGAGGACAGACTCCAACAAGATGGTCCCCTGACAGCTCCCAGCATGCTGGGCACCAAGTGCCCAGTTACTTATGTTCCTATGATGACCCGAGTCATGAGAAAAGGTCAGGTTGTATTGGATATGTTTCTGACTTTACAAGAAAGATTGATTTACATCCTACTTTGGGACACACTTTACAAACAAAATAGAAAAAAAACCAAACAAACAAAAAACTAGGCAATTTCCAGTGATTGGGAATATTCACCAGTGTGAGCTAGCAGTCGCTTGCCACACCACCTAGGGGAACTGTCACTGTTACTCTCTTGGAGTGTTCGGGTGTTTCCCGGAGCTGTCCTATAGGGCTGGGATGGGGAGGGGTCTCAACCAGACATGAGCAAAGCTCCTCCCAGCTACATTCCCTGGAAGATCTTACATTGGTGAGCAGCCTTGTCCAAGCAGGAGGGGGGGTTCATTTCTGATGAGAAACAAAATCTTCACATTCTGGCTTGTTAGTGTCCTCAGACTGGGATGTGTTTAGCTCAGCCATGTAGCCACCTGTCTCAGATGGGCCAGCTCTCAGTTTGGACTGCTTTCGTACCGCTTCACAGTGTTATCTGTGTTGCTGACGTCATTACAGACCTGGCACTTTCCCAGGCCCGGCTAGGGAAGCTCCTAACAAGCTAGAGGCCAAGCTGTCCACCACTCAGGTAAGAACCCAATATTTACTACATTCAACTGGTCAGCTCTCTCTCTCTCTCTCTCTCTCTCTCTCTCTCTCTCTGTTTTAAAAGACAAGGGATCTATGTTATCTAGGCTGGCTTTAAACTGCATCTTTCTGCTTCAGTCTCCCTCCTGAGCGTGGGGATTACAAGTATGTGCTCTCCGCACACCTGGTTCAAGTAGTCTATTTTAACCGGCTACTTCCTAACATTTTTCATCTGCCAAACTGGAGCACTTATGCAAAGAGAAGTGGACAGTCACAAGCTCTACAAGAACACAGACCGTATCTGCCTGGCTCAGTGCATAGGGAATCTGTGGCTGCTGACCCAGTATGCAGCAGGCACTGGGTAAGTCAAGGTGCTTGTCAGAAGAATGGAAGGAGGGATGGATAAACAAATGAGATGACAGAACACATTATTTACAGAATTTCTGCCTGCATCAGAAACTTCAGTGTTCACAAAAATCATCTGGTATACAACAGATACCTGTCCCACCGTGCTCCCATCCAAAAGTGTGATTCCACAGGTCCAGGGACAGTACCCTTGATTTTGCAGTTTTATGAATCCTCCCAGGTCTGGTGAGTCACCCTGCATCATTTCCAGTTTCCTCAGAGTCCTAGGTCACCTTTATGAAACCCTAGGGCCAGGGTTTCACTGTCTGTGTTCAGGGTAATTGGGTCCAAACTAATCTTTTCAATTCAGAGGGAAGATGAGGGGACCGTGGAATAGAACCCCGTTCCCTTTAACAAATAGAAAGTGCCACTAAAATCAGAAAGCCCTTTGAAGAAAGTTTTCCCTGGTAAATTCATAATTCACTTATGAAACTTTAACGCATTGTTACTGTGTGCATATGAGGTATGTGTGTAGGTACCTGTGCACATGGGGAACAACTGAGGAGTCGGCTCTTTCTATCTTTATGGAGGCTCTAGGGATCATACACAATTTATTAGTCCTTTCATGCAAACGCTTTATTATGCCGAGCCATCTTGCCAGCCCCCATTGGCTTTGTACAATTAGTTTTCACTGAATTCTTGGAACAGCCCTGGAAAAGTAATGACATCAGCATATCTTGCGGAGAAACATCCACTTCCAATGTTTACCTTTTTTGCTGGCCAATGGACAGCCTTGCTTGCAAATATTTCATTTTTTGTGGAATTCCTCCTCTGAAATCTACGAAGGTGAAGGACCTCCCGGAGCAAGCTGTAGCTGTCTGCCTTGTTTCAACACCTGAGGCAAAATCAAGAGCTGCATCTCAGAGCACTGACTTCCACTGGGGAAAGGAAGCCCGAGCACCACCTTAGGGACCCAGGCTGATGCGAACACTTTTGCTGTCAAAGAACATTAAAAATTCTATTCCGCAAAGGGTGATCATTGTCTCCAGGAGACTGAATTTTTATTAATGAAGTTTACACAAGTTAGCCAACACTCGGGTCCAATATCGGGAAGATGGGTAGATTTGTAGAAACTGTGGAATCAAATAAAATACATAGACTTTGAAAGTATTACACAACAGAATATAGAGCCTGGGAACATTCCAGTCTTTTTATAGTCACTCACGAATGACAAATGGAGTCATTTGCTCCAGGAAGGTTTGAGAGTGGTGTGGCTGAGGGCTCCAAGCAAGCAGTTTTCGTGTCTTCTTTGCTCACCCTATCCCTGCCAGCAGCTGAGCAATAACAGAATTATTGCTAGCCACTTAGTTTTTAATCATGCGATGGCCTTACAAAAGCCAAGGACAATTGCCCAGGTTTTTGTTTTCCTCCAAAAGCACTTTTAGGTTATCATATGAGATTCTGGACAGCTGGAGTGAGTGCTTCTAGCTGGCTCCACCCAGGGTTTTGAAAATCGTTACCTATGCCTTTAATAGAATATGGTATTGAAGAATCACCTCCTCACAATTGAGTCGAAGGCACTAGAAACTTAAAAGATAATACTGATTTAAAATATAGTCCATAAACCTCTCAGAATTTATGAGGTCTTGGATATGTTTATAAGAATAAATGAAATTTTCTATCTGGGGTATGTTTCATCATAACTTTGTAACTGCCACATGTAGGTGTCTATGCTGTGTGGGAGTGGGTAGATTTTAAAGGGGAACCTGGTGAAGGAAAATCAATCCCTTTACCCCAAATATTTCATTTTAAAATAAGAAAACAATATTTGAAGTTCCAAATGTTGCATATATTTAAAAAATATTTTAAAAATAAAAATCTTTCTATTTTTCTACTCTCGGCTGGAGACAGGTACAGGGACTAGAACACTGAGCAGACATTACACATGAGGCCAGCAGGATGACTCAGCAGATAAAGATGATACACCCATGGCACACACTCACACGCATATCCTCACACGAAAGAAATGTTAAAAAAATTAAAGCTATAGATTGGTAGTATTTACAACTTTCCCAGGTGGAATGCGGAAACGAGTCAATTAAGGGTAGCCACCTGCCTCTTTTTAACTCGGAGGATGTGACTGGGCCAGGGACAGTACAACTTGTTTCTACAGAAATGAACCCTGAGAGGTAGTCTATGAACTGGCACTCACTGCCCAGACATTGCCAATAGCAATTTTAGAGCTGAGAGCCAAACAAAAGGCTGGCTGTCCTTGATACTAAAGCCAAACTATACGGCAAAGGAGGCGGCTAGCTGGAAGATGGGCAAAGGAGGCGGCTAGCTGGAAGATGGGCAAAGGAGGCGGCTAGCTGGAAGATGGGCAAAGGAGGTGGCTAGCTGGAAGATGGGCAAAGGAGGCGGCTAGCTGGAAGATGGGCAAAGGCCCCTTCTAGCCAGGCCATCTTCAGTTGTGCCCTCCTTTCCATTTTCTCTTTCCCTGGTGGAACGAAGTGAATTGCAGCTCCAGACTTGTCAAAATAGTTCTGGTTTCTTGTTCTGTGTTTAATTTGCTGCAATGTTGGCAGACATAGACTGGCTCACCAAAGAGGAATGTCTTTGGCCGTGTCCAGGGTCAAGTGCACCGGCAGTTGCTGCAGACTCCCTGGGAGCCAGGGTGTGACCCAGTCCATTAGGCCTGGCCCTGACTTGATGGGATGCCCTGGGGCTACCACTGAGGCTTGCTGCTGCTGTATATTCAGAGCTAAGTACAGCTACAGGCTTGTATTTGGAAAAGGTCCTGTACTCACCCAGCTTACCGGTTTAGCTCTTCTGAGGGGCTTGGTTCCTGTTCAGGACAAGACCTTGACTACTAGGGGAGCGAGGGGAAAGCAGTCCAGATAAGAGACATTCTTGCCTGCGACAGAGGCTTAAGAGGGAATGGCTGTGATAGTGGATAAGGTGGAAACAGATGTAGAAAAAGGCGGGGAGAGCCTGGGTATAGCGTCCTGTCTACTTGGGCTGTTATAATATGCTACAGGCTGCGGGGTTATACACAATACAAATCTGGGACTGCCAAGAAGATCCAGAGGGTCCAGATACTTGCTGCCAAGCTTGACAGCAAGTGTTTGATTCCTAAGAGAACCAATGCATGAACACACACACACACACACACAAAGTGATTTAAAAAGATGGCTAGGATACACATTTGCATTGGGTGGTGGTGGCACACACCTTTGATCCCAGCACTTGGGAGGCAGAGGCGCGAGTCTGAGTTCAAGGCCAGCCTGGTCTACCTACTGAGTTCCAGGATAGCCAGGGCTACACTGAGAATTCCTGCCCCAAAACAACAAACAAGCAAAAAGACACAAATCTGGTCTCATGAAATCAAATAAATCCCATTTCTGAGGGTTCTGTCACCATTATCTCCATGATCTAACACCTCTTAAAGC
Organism: Ellobius talpinus; assembly: GCA_001685095.1. NCBI lineage: Eukaryota > Metazoa > Chordata > Mammalia > Rodentia > Cricetidae > Ellobius > Ellobius talpinus. Next base: position 4,483 of record LOJH01016311.1, read on the forward strand.
TTGCACCTCCTAGAGTGGTGACAGTGAGGGCAGGGATTCAAACTTGTGACTTTAGAAACGTTTAAACCGTAGCATGGGTTGAGGTTTATCAGGCTAACATTCCTTCTCCAAATAACCCTCCAATCCACAGCAATGTCTTAGTTGGACTTGTCTTTTCATCTATCCCATGGAGTCTCCTAGCACATCCATTGTTTGTGGAGGTTCTGGGAAGACCTTAATACAAGTGGTTTTTGTTTGTTTGTATTATGAACATACAGTCAACAGCCTGTTTGGGGCACACCAGAATGTTTGGCCAATTCTAACTTTGGAGGTGCAGGTCATTGTGGTTGGGGCAGGGGTTAACTCATTTATTAATTAGCACAGTAACTCTAGCAAGAAGTGAAGTAATCCCATTTCAGACAATCAACCTCAACAGAACTGGTATCCTTTTGTATATTCCAGTTCCAAAGACTTCTTCCCCTCCCACCTTTACAGTAAAGTCACGTGTGATGCTTTTATTAACTAGCTACCTCACCGTGTACCTTTCCCAGTCAGTCATCCACCTGCAATTTCACACAGGTTTCTCTCCAACCAAAGGCTCTAGTACATGAAAGGTATACCCTCCACCCCTTTGGCTGCTTTTGCTATCTAACTGGTCAACGATAACCAAACTTGAAGTCTTAGTGTTCTTCGACCTATTGATGTGTAGTGGAGGTCTGTTACCTCCCTGCTGCCTCAACCATGCTCTCCACCCTCTCTCTGGTTCTCAGCTCCTCCTTTCCAGTCTCCCAAATCTGTGCCACCCAAACCACTGGTCCCCTGATACCTTCATACTCCCAGTCAGTGGTGTGTGTGCTGGTAAAGGCTTAAAGGCCTGCTCTACATTCGTGTGCTTATTATACACACACCAACACAGAAGACATGCAATAATTAAAAAATAACCAGTATCTTCAATGTCAGTTCCATCAAGCCAATTGAGTTTGGCAAAACGACATCATTGTTTTTGTTGTAGGAAGCAGGACCACATTGCTGCCCAGGCTGGCCCCAAACTCACCTCAGTCCTTTCTCAGCTGACATCACAGGTGGTTTAAGAGTAGGCACATACAACTGAATTTTTGGTAATTATTTAAAATGAGCATGCAAAGTTCCCAAGTTCTGGGGCAGGTGCACAGATCGCCACAGCCCACAGTGACCCTGTATCAGTCCTTTTCTCCTGGTTCCCTATGGTATGGAAGAACTACCAGGAGAGGTCATATAGGAATAGAGACCCTGAGTCTACTCTAGATTGCAGCGAGGGCTGAAGAGGCCCCAAATGTCTATCTAGCACAGGCCCAAAGTGAGGAACTTTTTGGGTAATAAACACCACTACTTCATAACTGGGATGTAACAGATTTATAGTTCGTAACTGGTACTTCTAGAGTCCCCAAGACAATATGAGCTGATTAAATTGTACTTGAGTATGGGTCTGGGGAAATTGTTTACACAATCCCTTTCTCAAGATGGAGGCGGCAAATGACAGCCTAGAAAAACCTGGAAATGAACCTAGGAGCCAGTCAACTTTCCCACTTATAATGTGGGGAGATGCAGGCCATCCCAGGGGCCCACTAAGGAAACAAATCCCTGAAGTCTACAATGACCTAAGGTAAAGCCAATTCGTACCCAGTCTTTCTCCCTGACACAGGAAGTCTCTGGAAGACACTTCAGCCTTGTTAACCCTCATATCAAACCTGAGGCAGGTCATCTATCCACCAGCAGAAAGTCACTACCCAAAAGCATCACACTTTTTTCTTTTATGTAGATGTCCCAAGTACTTCCAGATTAACGGGCATCTCTGGTATATAAGATGTCAAGTACTTCAGTGCAAATAGGACCTCTGTCTCAATTCATCACTTAGAGAACTCTAGTCTAAAATGCTCTGCTAAAAAACGTACTCTCAACGGCTGGCTCACCTAAGGTCAACTCATTCAGGCCAAAATTTTAGTAAACCAGAAAGCCCAAGACCAAAGAAACTCCAGCAACTCTAAGAACCCAACATGGCACTTATTCACATAGCGACGGTTAATCTCCATCTATGTGACTGAATTTCACATCACTTAGGACTGGCTGTGAGTGGTAGTCACTCACACTGGTAGAGCTCTTCCTGCCTGGCATGTCCATGGTCCAGATGGGGTTCTGCCATCAGCACACAAGAGCAGCTGCACATTTAGAAACAACTAACATCAGTGAAGCATGCCTCTCTGGCTATGTCTGTGAGCCACTACAAGGTTAGCAGGAAGATTGTTCTGAACGGGCAGTACCATCTCAGGAGCTGGGGATCCAGCATGTATAAAAAGGGAAGGGAAAGCTAGGAAAAACAGGCTTTTTTTTTGTTGTTGTTGTTGTTTGTTTTCCAAGACAGTGTTTCTCTATGAAACAGTCCTAGCTGTCTTGGAACTCACTCTGTAGACCAGGCTGACCTCGAACTCGGAGATAAACCCGCCTCTGCCTGGGATTAAAGGCGTGCATCACCACCACCCGGCCCTCTTCTACTTCTTACCCACCGTACTTCCCTTGCCAGGAGGAAGGGAATTCTCTGAAACTGCTGAGCTAAAATCTTGTCAGTTTATTTCAGCAACAAAATTTCTGAGTAACACTATACATTTCTGAGAGAATTCTGAAAGCTGTCAGGAGACAGTTTACAGAAATGACTTACAAAGGCTGGTTGAATAGGGCTCGTCTGCAACCCCAACGCCCTGGAGGAGAATCATGACTTCTAACCTAGCCTGTGCTATGTAACAAAGCCTCTCAAACACCAGAGGGAACAAGTCTATTGCAAAGCTGCCCTCTATTCCTTCAGCTGGTGGCTTCCAGTATACTCAAGACTCTCATGGCTGGGGCTTGTGAACACTATAAAGTTCAAGGTTTAAAATTGTCATTAGTATGAGTTCATGTGGAATATCTGAGGGCAGTGTGTTTCCTCAGTCTGAACTTCCTCGGGCACCAGCACAGCATCTCAGCTGACACTGAAGCCCACGAAGCATAAGGGCACAAACCTGTAATCTAGGCAGTTGGCAGGTCAGGAGGCTCAAGCACTACATGGTCTACAAGGACCCATCTCACAGAATTCCTAACTTCCAGACACAGCACTGTGGGTTAAAGGGCCACTGTGGCCCCCTTTAACGCCTGGCTCCCTACACACTACCTTCTCCCTGTCCTCCTTCACTCGTTCCCCAGCTTTTAAACTTGAAAACATCCTTTAGCCCATGTATACAGGTTATCATGGAAGCCCTGTTTATTTGGGTTGTTCCGTCTCCAGTTTTTCATTATTCGGGGGAGAGGGGCGTTAAATTGACTAGAGGTAGCAGTAGCTTTTACTCTACTGAGTTAAGTGTATGCAGCCCTGCTACAACAATCAGAGCCCAGCTATAGGCCCACAGGCCCATCCTGAGCATCCTCAGATGGCGTAAGGTCAGTCTGCAGGTAATGTACTACGGAGATTCAAACTGTAGGGTAGCTGGTCCCCAGGTCAAGGAGCAACCCTAGGCACATAAGGATAGACAGACTCAACAGTCATCTCTCACCCACAGCAGGACCTAAGTGCTGTTGAAAACTCTTCTGTCTCCTGCCACTTAACAAGAAACGTCTACCTAGGGCCTGATCTTAAATGTTACAAGGAGCTAGCGGGTTTCTGAGTTCTGTTAAGCTATACCAATCAAGGAGGCCTACATTTGTCCAGATCAAAAGCTTTCAAAACTCATGTGCACAAGAGCCTCAGCTTAGGACCTGCGCGGCGTCTAGGTGCTTGACCGGGGTGCTGGCAGAGCCGGGGGAAGGGCGCCTTTGGGCAGAGGCAGACCCTTAACGCTGTGGAGAGTGATGGAGCCGCCCTTTGTTGTCAGCCAGGAATGAGGGCGCAGCGAGGCTCCCACCTAGCTGTTGTCCATTCCGATGCTGCCTAGATGGCAGCTGCCTGCGCAGGAGGCCTATGGGCCTCCTACCACCGATTCGTGGATAAAGTGGAGTTGTTACTGCCGGAGAAATTGAGGCTGCAATAACCACCCGGCAGGCCCCAAACAGTTTTTTTTCTGGGCTCCAGTAATGAAATGGGGATTGGTGTGTGCAGGATTAGCTCACATGGCCAGACCTGCAGAGAAACTCAGCACAGCTCAATCCACCGTGCTGATGGCTACAGGGTTTATTTGGTCAAGTTACTCACTTGTAATTATACCCCAAAATTGGAGTTTGTTCGCTGTTAATTTCTTTGTGGGGTCAACAGGAGCCTCTCAGCTGTTTCGTATTTGGAGATATAATCAAGAACTCAAAGCTAAAGGAATCCAGTAGGAGTTCCTGATCACCTGAAACATCCAGATGTGGACAGAAACAGTGGAACCTAGTTTATTTAATTGATAAGATGATGTTAACTGTCCTGATAACATTTGAAAAGAATGAAAAAGAATCTAACTGTAATTAGTAGCTAGCACTTGACTCCACAGGAAAATAAAGCAAACTATTAATAAGTCTCTTACATGATTCAAGGAACGTACCTATGAAGAGCACTAACCATTGTTTTCTACTACTTGTCCATAATAAATCTTACTTGATTATATATTAAAAAAAGAGCCTCAGTTTAGATAATGTTCACTATTGTCTCATTTTCTGTTCTACACACTGGGCTTTCGGCCACCACACTTTAGAAGAAATGGTTCTGCTGTGAGATGGGGGGAAACCCCACGCTGACCTTTCGCTGTCTAAGCATACACCACGAGAATTCTCCATTTCTCCATTACTTTAACTCATCCATTTGCTTGTCTGGTAGAGTAGGAAAGAACCAGAATCTTATTTTAAAATATAGTCTTTACTATGTTAATTGAAACCTTAGCTCATTTCTTAGGCAATTTTTGAAAGAGCAAATACATAGAAACACCTTTACTCTGCAACCACTGAGATCCTCTTCTTTGGGCAAGATATGTACTTGGGATCCCTGGCCTTGGAAAGCCGCGTTACTCTAACAAGGGCCCTGATCTCCCCAGACCATTCCCGTCTTCGGTCTGGTATTAAGGTTATGTACACATTTATAATTACTAGTCTAAATGAGGTTCTAGGCATTCCAACTCTATAGACTGTTTTTTGAGGCAAGGTATACGTAGCCCTGGCTATCCTGGAACATACCATGTAGACCAGGCTAGTCTGTAACTCAGATTCACCTGCCTCTGCCTCCCAAGTGCTGGGATTAAAGGCTTCTGCCATCCTGCCACACTCTGTAGAGCAGGGAGTGGTTCTCAACCTTCCTAAATCTGCAGCCCTTTAATACAGTTCCTCATGTTGTGGTGACCCCCAACCGTAACATTTTTGTTACTACTTCCTAACTATAATTCTGCTACTGCTATTAATTGTAAATTGTTGGGGAATATTTTTAGGTGTAAGTTTTGTGTATGCTGCATTTAACTCTGTGAAGCTGTGTTACTGTCTAAAGCACCTGATGGTCCTAATAAAGAGATGAACGGCCAATAGCAAGGCAGGAGCAAGGATAGGTGGGGCTAGCAAGCAGAGAGTATGAGAGAAATCTGGGAGGACAGAAGAGGGAACAAAAGAACAAGGAGAGGAAACTAGGGGTTAGTCACCCAGAGAGTAAGAAAGACAGACATACAGAAGAAAGCTAGATAAAAGGCCAAGGCAAAAGGTAGTGGGGATAATTTAAGCTAAGAAAAGCTGGCTAGAAACAAGCCAAGCTATGGTCAGGTATTTATAACTAATAAGCAAGCGTTCATGTGGGATTTACTTGGGAGCTGGGTGGTGCCGCCTCCCCCCCAAAAGCCAAAGAAGTAAAACATTACACACCAGTAAATAATATGCAGCCCCTGTGAAAGGGTCAATTGATCCCCAAAGAGGTCATGCCCCACAGACTAAGAACCATCGCTCTAGACTGTTTAACTTCATATTCCACTTCTTCACGTCAGGGACCATGGTTTGGTTGTATGGGGATGGTTCCCTCTTTCCTCCAAGGGAAATGCCAGATCTGAATAAGCCATTAACCGCGGGGTTGACAAGGTCTGGCTCAAGTGCTTTGGTAGCTACATAAAGACATTCCTGACCAAGAGCGTCTTTCAACCACTAAGGAAAGAAACACACCAAGCCACTTAAAGATAATTTATGTACATTTATGGCTTTATACAATTATAGTAAAGATTGTTCTTGTATCTGTAAGTACATCATCATCATCAGGCACTTCTCAGACAGTATCAGAACCGGACCATGGAATCTGCATGGTTACTCAGGTGGTAACATGTGGGAGGGTGTGACTATCCTGATGGAACTTACATGGCTACCGCTGGCCGCAGCGCCAGGCTGCTCTGTGTGCATCAACCACGATGCACATTACACTGAATGATCACTCCCCAGTTGAAGCTGGAGACAATTTTCACTTAAGATGTTAACTTCTTAAGAGCTGTTAACTAAGAATTCCAAGGTGGTTTTTTTTTGGGGGGTGTCATATTCAGCAGTTGAACAAGTTCAAATTGTACACCTTTGGGGAACTGTTTCCATTTTAAGTGTCTTTATCCCTTATTGTTATATTCCAGGATTTACCGTATTTGGTAATTTAGACTCAGTTTGTCCAAACAGAACTCTCCATGTCATACATTTATCACTCAAATATATTCCATACATCTACATTATGGAAACAATACATCTTTATATTTAAAATATCCAAATAGCTCTATAATACAATATGCTTTGAACAGTACAAACCAAAGGAAATAAATCAACCAAGGCTGCACAGGTGAAATCATTTCACAACGCAATCATGTACAATAATATACCAGGTACTCTAGAAAGTGAGCATTCATTCATACAGAAAAGGACTCCCAGAGGCCACACAATGTTTGCTTTTAAGAGACACAAAGTCTTTCCTGGACTTCACTGTACCCCAGAAAACTACACATGATTCATTCACGTTATGATCTTAACATTAAGAAAGCTGGGGACCAAGATTTATGCAGCTTCAGGAGGAAGACACACCTCCAAGTCACTCAGCAACATCTGCAAGTCTACCACTGATTATTACGGTTGTAGTTGCGCCTCTGTGTTGAATGATTAAATGCAGAGGCTCTTTCTGACAAAGAAATGGCACAGGAAAGAGGAAAAGTGAGACCTAAATTCTTTGACAGCATTAAGTTCTACTTCACTTGTAGGAGGCTCTGACCGGAGGAACTAAGGCTCCTAAAATGAGCCCTGTTTTAGAGTGCCGAACCAAGATGATGATCAGAGGTGCAGTAGTCAAAAACAAAACAAACAAAAAGTCCCAGCAGGAAGCTTATGACAAAGCTGACCAATTGTGAAAATCAGGAATATCTGTTTTCTTGTTAACGCGCACAGAAGAAATACTAAGCAAAAGGGGAGATAAGTAACACACTAAAACCAGCAGATCTGATTTGGGCTGTGTACACAAAAACCAGGTCTTCTCAAGGCAAAGAGGGATGCTGCTGTGCACATATTCCTCAATTTGCAGTAGCTTTGGGCACTCAACAGGACTTGGAAATGTTGATGGATAGAATGGGAGACAAAACCAATTATTCTGGTCTGTCAGTTACAGGTAACGAGAAAGTATTAAAGTTTAATGTTTGAGATACAAGTTACGCTGCTCAAGGCCAAAAACACCTCTCAAATTCTTAAGATTTCAAAATAAATGTACACTTATACTGGTTGGCTTTCGAGTTTATTGTCTCAATTTTTAACTAGTTCTATTCCATGTGGTAGCCACTATCTGTAGCTAAGAATACAAGCACTACATAAATCACTCAAGTCCTGTTTTGAAACGTCCTCCTTAGGTGTACACTGTTTAGAGCCAGAGAACATGGACGGAGACTGAGAAGTGACATGATTCTTCAGGACACAGCCATAAAACCACCTCCGACCTGGATGAAAACCAAGAGCTCAGATGATGAGGAAAACTCCAGCTAGACAAAGGAACGTCATTCTAGGTGCCCACGGACAGGAGGCTTCCCTGAAGGAACGAGGCATCAATCTGCTGTGGCCTCCCCTTGGAAACTGTGACAATGTGACACAGGGCATCTGCTTGGAAGGGCCTCCCCGGAGCAGCTATAAGAACGTGACATGGGACACCCACCTTAAGACTTGTTGCTATGCACTGCACACAATTCACTGGGTAATAGAAGCAGGTAAAATTTCTTTAAAATACACACATAAAAACATATTAAATTCTTCTACATACAAAACACAAAGTATCTGTAAATATACATCACTTTCCTGCTCAAACAGGGCCAGAAACATTGTGTATGCAAGTACTAATTACAATGATTTAGGATTAGTCAGAAACATCATCAGGTAGCATCCCGAAGTGTACAAACCAGTGAAGCACGTATAAAATTAGTACTAATCCAGTTAGAAATACAAAGTGAAAATTATGAATGCTGCCCCCCAAATACCTTTGATTTCACAAATTTACAAGCAGACAATGTAACAAAGTAGACTCTAGTTTTAAGAAAACATTACAGTTCAATATCTATTCCAAAAATGATCAAGTCCTAAGAATAACATCAAAAGTAATTTATCTGGAAATTAGAACCATTTTAAGGTGTTTGTACAAATTTGCAAATAACAAAATAAACAACAACAAAAATAATAGAAAAGACCTGTACAAAGCTGGCACTTAATCTTATTCTGCCCCAAAGTTTCACAAGTCCATTTATTCAGCAGATTGATCACAGGCTACTTGTCTCTCATACGAATCCTGTGGCAAGTCATTCAGCAGAGGTGCAGAATGGAGATCTTAGTTCATGATTCATCACTTTCGCAGAACACAGGTAGTACAAAGCAGAGTTTATCAAGACATGATGAGACCATCACAGTATTACAAAAGAGTATAAACTTTCCTTGGACCAAGTAGATATTAAAAACATACACACACACAAATACAATTCTGTGTCTACTGCATATATTACAAAACTTGAAAGCACGCCAGGATCTGAAAGTCTCTTCTGCGATTACACGGTGTAGTGAGTTTGGCACGTCATTGTAATGGTTCCCAGTGGCACAGTCCTTATCTGCAGGAGCACATAACCTGCAAGCACTGGGCAAACATCCTGTACAGGAAAGTGTTTCTGCTGCCAAGTCTGATGAAAGGGGAAAAAAGGATTTTTTTTTTTCAAAACCAAGAAAACTAAAAGGAGGGTGAAGGGCATCTTTGGACTGCTTCTCTCAGTTCCATCTGTCAGACACTCTGCAGTACTTTTAAACGTAGCCTAAGAGGGAAAAACACACACAATGAAAATACAGTCAAATTCAATTCAATTGTTTAACCAAAAGAGTAACAGGCACACTTAGGAGTGAGAGAAGCTTCAGCTTTCTCAAACAGCTCCAACATCATTAAACAGGGGGAAATTCCTCATTATTAAAAAAGGGGGGGTTTTGACATCTGATTTGTAACAAATTTGTTCATTTATTCAAGAGCTGGTAAAAAGAATGCAGCCATCGACAGGTGAAAAGAAAATACAAGCTATCAAAGGAATCTGCACTGTATTTTAGCCTCAGAAGGAAAACTGATAAGCTGGGATGGTGGTGGTAGATGGCACATATGCTTCCCGGCAATGCATAATTAAGTGGTGACATTAGAAAAAAGCCCAACATGATCCCAGGGAGTAGTTCTGCCAGAGTGCTGTCCTGGGTTAGAGCCCCAGCACCACACAGCCCAGGTGTGTGGAGATGTCCAGATACAGAAGATGCTGTCTTTATTTTTAAAGAGTCTAACCATGAAGACATGGGTACTGACTGTGTCCCTCTTTCAAAAGGCCTTTAGATACCAGAGGGAATGAACTTACCTGCTTGCTAACTCTTAGCCTGACACCCAGCTGTGTGTCGTAGTCTTGACACTGTGTGGGAAGCTTTGGTTGGGCAACACATTATCAAAGTTAAAATCCAAGGTATCTCCATCCATGAGGTCGTTCCGAATGATAGACTCCATGTCACAGTCCAAGTGCTCAATGAGCACTCCATCCAAGTCACTTGGGAGCTTCTCCTGGTGGAGGACACCCATCCTCCCATAGCCATTGCAGCTGCTCACAGAGGAGTAGCCACCCAGGGCACTCATCTGCATGGGGTGGGACAGAGGCACTTGTAACGGTGTCTTCACAGGGGTCAAGCGGTTCATGGCAGGTGTGTGAGGCATAGTGCTCACCACGTGGGGCAGGGCACGTCCATTGACAGAAGATGTTTGCTGTGAATGTCCAGGGTGGGTGTGGGAACTGGGGTTCATCATTTTGTTATGAGATGCCTGGCTTCCATAGGCTGGCATGACTGAATTAGGGCCCATCATCACATTCTGGCCCAGGACCCGAATGTTGGGCTGGGCTACTCCAGGATCAACTGGTGACATAATGTCACTGTGGGGAGGAGAGTCAGAAGTCAACAACTCTTTTAAGAGTCCTGGTGCACAGTTATACTGGTTCAATCCTCCATAACTGGATTTGCTGTCCTGAAGAGTCTGCATAGGCATCTGGGGCAAGGAGCTCATGCTGGATTGGCCATACGTGTACTTTGAGTAGTTTGGGCTGGGTGAATTCAGACTGGTGTTTGGCGGTGCAAATGAATAGCAAGGTGTCTGCTGCATCATGCTGCCAGGCGAAGACTGGGTTGATACAGTTAAAGGCGTTGGGGATGAGAGAAGATTGAGATTATCCAACAGGTTTTCCATATTTTCAGGGTTGCTGATTTCAGACAGACTGGGCAGAGTGGAAGCCATCTTTGCGGCAGAAGGCGGATATACCAGAGAATGCACATCCCCATCTCCGAGGTCATCCTGTTCCGTCATGATGGGAGAAAGTCTCCCACTGATCGTACTAGCATTTGAGCTGGTTCGAGGACGAAATGTACTCCAGTTATCAAAGTCATCATTGCTGTGGGACCCAGGACTTGCAGGCCATTTAGAAAACTGAGACCCAGGGCTGTCCCCGGGACCCTCCTGCCCAGACTGGAGGGATGCTTTTTTCTTGGCAGCTCGACCCCGGCTCTTAGCAAATTTACTGTTGTTGTCCATGGATGCAGCTCTTCTCCGAGGGGATTTTCCACTCTTGCCTCCCTCTGGGTTGAGCATCCACCAAGAACTTTTTCCAGTTCCTTCATTCTGTACACGGATAAACTTACTGTGAAGGGACAAGTTATGACGAATTGAATTCTGTAAAGCAAAACAGTATGTTAGAAGGATGGCACTCGCCACTTGGAAAACGTACTGTTCAACATGATCATCACATAGTTTCAATCCAAACAGCCTTTAACAGTTCTTTACTTGTGAGGAGGGCAAATGTACCACAGTACTTATGCCAAAGCACACGTGGGGGGCAGAAGTCAACTTCACAGTCTCTTCTTGCCTGCCACCTTTACATGAATTCTGAGGATCAACGCAGGTCACAAGCTAGGCTTGTGCCACAGGTTCCTCACCAACTGAGCTACACACCACTGGCTCTCAACAGCAGAAATAAACTCACTATAAAGGACCTCAAATTGGTGTATGAGAAAAAACGTTTTTCTTAAAAACATAATTAGTGCTTATGTCTTTAATTAATTAAACACAACTGTATTTTCTTTTATACAAATCAGCTACATTTCTTTTATATATAGTTTCTGAACCTATCTCAAAAACAAAGCCCTTTCCAATTTTTTTTCATTACAAAGTAAGATATTTTATATCACTGGGCCGACAGGATCACAGAATGGGGAGAGAAAGCATGATCTATCCCCTCCCTGCTCGGGAACCATATTCCAGACAGACATTCAGCAACCACTTGGGAGGAAAAGGTGGGAGGAAAAGGTAGGAGGACTGTGAGTCTGAGGCCAGTGAGCTTCTTCACGAGGCCCATTCCAAAAAACAAACAAACAAAAAAACCAAACAAAAACCCAAATAATTGAGACCTAAATTCATTTATACTTTGAGTCTTTGTATCAGACAAGTAAAAATAATTATAAAGAAAACAGTTATTCTCTTAAGAAAGTTACCTTGCCATAAAATGAAATGTTTAAATTCAAGAACTTCTCTAACAGAGAGCAGGAAACCCACCAACTCCAGGACCTGTAAAAAAAAAGGCGCACTTTTCCCAGAGAGACATGAGAGGAAGGAGGGTGAAGACGGCACCCTAAGTGGCACTCCTCTACTCCTAGTCAGTAGGGGTGAAACACACCCACAGCATGCGTGTGCAAACTGCAAAGACAGGAGAATAAATGGGTCAATCCCTTAGTCCTTAGATGAAGACAAGACTTCTGAATTTGGAGGAGCCTGTGACACCCTCCTAGGGAAGTGAAAACATTTAGTTCAAGGAGGTACCTCATTACTTAAGCTTTCTGCCCCAGCCCAGTTGCTAACTATTTATCTGGCAGTCCGTCTAGGTCCTGAGAGAGCTAATCCCAAATCCAGGAACAGGACTCTGGGCACCTCACAATCTTCAGAGAGAGCTATGCACATGGCTACCCACTTTTTGGCCTTCTCTGCCAACTGAGTGCAAGGCTTAGCTGCCCAAATACTCTGTGGCCCCTCTTGGACCACAAAAAGACTCTAACTAGATTTGTGGTCACCCGAGGAGGCAGCCACAATGCCCACATCCTCATGCTGTTGACCAGGAATGAAGGTGCTCATGTGCCAACCATTTGTACCAGAGCAGAACAATACAGGGGCAGACTTCTACATGACCCCAAGACATTCACGTCTTTTCTCAACAAGAAAAGGAAAACAAAAGGAATGTAGTGGCAATCTTACTTTCCAAAGACAAAAGTCAGAGAGAGGTCCAAGAGAGCTTAGAAACCCACATTTCAAAACGCATTCTGCACTACATTCCACCCGAGGATTGCAACACAACAGCTATGTGTCAAGTCCTTCTGCCAGGGTGCATGGCAAGGGTAGATCAGACATGGCCCAACAGGAGCTTTCTGGTTAGATGCCAGGCAGATATGTAGGTATGTGGCAGTGGTAGTCAGTCAGTCTCTCTCTCTCTCTGCTCAGGCTTCATTCTATACTCCTACTTGGGATCTCTCCCAACTCTAGGGCCTGCTAATGAGGGGACAGGTGTTGAACTCCAAACCTCTCCCAGAGAGATTAAGGAATACATTTCTTTCATGTTGTATCTCAATCCTTGTATCTCAAAAACCTTGTTGCCCCAATCCTCCCTGTCATCCTCTCCCCCACCCCACCACCCTGAGTTAGCTTTGGCTGCCACGACCACCAACACTAGTGACCACCATTCCCAGTTCCTCCTTCAAAGCAGCAGTCTGCCTGGGGTGGGCTGGAAAGCAGCCAGCTCTGCAAACCTGCATTCTGCAATGCCGTCTACATGCTGGAAGTCTGGACATTAGCACAATATTCCATCATGACAATTTCATTCTCTGAACACAATAGGCACACAGATAAGCTCTGATGAAACCTCTGGAAGAGAGGAAGCTTGACTCCTGTCCAGTCACATTTAGTTAATAACAAAGGAGTATGGGGAGGAGATCTTCCCAGAGATCAGTTTCCTGACTGCCTGCAACTATGGGGGGGGGGCACAGCTCCATAACACCCAGGCCAGGACAATCCTGCCAGACCATGGCAAGCACATGTGAGGGGGGCATTCTCAACAGGACTGAAGACATAGTAATAATAAAATCTTCAAAAAAAATTAAAAACAGTTCACTAACTTCTGGGTATCTACTAACTGTTTGGACTTTTTTTTTGCTTTTGTTTTGGCCATAGCAATCCTTTACTTATCAAAATATCACACTACATATTTTTCTGAGGACATTTTGGGTCACTCTGAGCAACAGAACTGTACACTAGCTTTGCCAACAATTATCCCCTTCCCCCAACAGGAAAAAGTTTGCTCTGCAGGGCTTGTTACATAAATTCCTGTTTTTCATGAAGCCAGTGGGACATTCAAGAAGGGGCAGAGTTTGGGGAGGTGCTGTGTCCACAATTCTCTGCTGAGCTGCCTGCAACCCTTAGAGCTGAGACAGTGTGCTCTCAACCCTGTCACAGTGAGAACCATGGATAGCACACTCACCCAAACCCTGGTTCTCTATGACATCATTAGTCGGCTACGGCAGGCCATCTCCTCTGTATTAGCCAGTCTGCTAGCTTTCTGGGCACAGCCACATTCCTGGTGCTACCTGCGTGGCTGAACACTGCAAGTAGCACAAGACATCCCAAGGAAGCCTGACACAACAAGATCTGCCAGTAAGGTAGACAGAGACCCTGGTGAACTCTGATGCTCAACCTGTTCTGCTCTTGTATTCTTCCCTACACCCTACAGACCAGACTCCAAGTCCCCTAAACACAAGAAGATTAAACTTAAGTTTGTAATCACAAAGTCTTCAGTAGATGTTCTGCACAGAAGATGAATTCAATAAACCTTTGTTGACTGACACCCCAAAAACATTACAGGGAAGATGCGATGTCTCACTGTTATCTCTTAGGCATCCACTCACGTCCTAAATTGTGAGCACACTCTTGGTCTTTTCAACCAAGAATAACCAGACAGCAATTTATGTTGAATGCATCCTGCTCATGAAATCCTGGCCTTTTTATATGCTCTTCCTTTAGAGTTGACTGCTGTGGCTACATCTCATTCCACTCTTGGAACAACCCTATAGAGAGGACTACATATAGACAGATTTACCAGCTCCACTTTAGAAATGGGGAAACCAAGGCAGACACCCCTCCTCCTCACGAGACAGAACTCAAGGCCTGGCTTCTTGATTGAAGACTCTACCTACAACACTGCTGCAGGTTGACAAAAAGTCCCTTTGTATTCACTTGCATCAAGAACCAAAACAACGCCGGGCGGTGGTGGCTCACGCCTTTAATCCCAGCACTCGGGAAGCAGAGGCAGGCAGATCTGTGAGTTTGAGGCTAGCCTGGTCTACGAGAGCTAGTTCCAGGACAGCTCCAAAACTACAGAGAAACCCTGTCTCAAAACAAACAAACAAACAAAAAACAACCAAAAATCAAAACAATTCACGGAGGCTGTATGACTATACCTTGAGGGGTAGAAATGATTCCATTTACTACTTTACAAAACCCAGGTTCTGCCTTAACAGCTGATAATTTTACACAACATGACTTGTTTCCCAGTGGGTGTTCTGTGACAGAACACCATAGCAGCTGCAGTGCGATGTCCAGGTGTGTGCTGTCCTGCAGAAAGTCCGTGGAAAGCGGGTACGGGGGGCTCAAAAGGAAAATGAAAGGGTACCCAGAGACCCCCCAGCTGCTGAGAAACCTGATTGCAGGGGACATGGACAATCAACACAAAGAACTTCATGTTCTGAGATGAGAACATATGACCAAAAAGCTCCCACTTGTAGAAATTCTGTAAATTCTTTCAAAAAATGCTAGACAAACCAGATTTTTTCTAAACTTTACACTTAAATTCCCAACTTTCTTACTGTTCACAACTGTTACAGATACCCAGCAAGTCTCCATCTCCTCCTCCTGATTCCTCTCTTACTGTCTCTTCCTACACTTCCCAAGTGAAAACAAACTAAATACTGAAAGCAGCAAAACTCACTATTCAACAGAGTTCCCATCTGAGTTACTAAAACAACTTTAAATTGTCCAATGTGCTTGCAAATGAGAAAGAAGTCACGTGACATTTGCTCAACAGTTTGTGTGTATGTATGTGCATGTCTACCGATATAAATTGTCAACAATGTGCACATAATTGGGCTCAGAAACATGTCACAATGGAAGATTTGCTATGGACAGTTAATCCATGCTTTTCCATAAAGATGATCTCATTTCCCAGAGCCCTCTCCTCACCTGAACACTACTTAAACTATTATCTGTCTACACTAAAGTCTTGGCATTAGTTTGGTGATCCCAAAGCTGTCAAACTCATGGTCCTGAAAGTGCTAACACAAGTTAAAAGCAAGTCACCTGGTCTATACTCTCAGACAATGACCCTCTTCCAGGCCATCCAACATGTAACTGGAGATTACCAAACTGCTGTGGATTCACATTTTCCTCTAAACTGCTTTAACTGGCTCAAATAATTCCAGAGTAAGGAGAACTACTTTCAAGTAGTCTTTTACTGAGCCAAGGATGTGGGAGATTCTGCTGTCATGTAGGTAAGGGGACTCATGGGTATCATGGGAAGCCTCCTGCATTTGGGAGATGCCTGATGAGGTAGAACCAAAGGTGCTGGCCCTGGAATTAGTCTGGACTGGGCAACCCTGGGTCAGTCAGTGGTCTCAGTGAACACTGGCTCTTAACATCTGTTGGTAGCCATGGCGATCAGAGGACTACCTGTAATAAATATATAACAGAGTGGGCTAGTGTGCATGGGAAGGGCTTGGGATATCACTTTATACAAAGTGAGGGAAATAAACTGGCTACTTTGTTATAGGAAGTAAAGGAATATATAAACAGGAATTTTAAAGCCATCATGAATGGTTCCAACTTGATTAAGTCATTCATCACAAACTTCCTGTTTAACAGGCTTCCTCAGGCTTGTTTCCATGTCCTCACAGCTGAACTGCAATCCTTGGGTTTTCCTCCTCCTTACAAAGATTGTAGATTTAATTCTGGTAGTAAGCATATTTTGGTGTCTTTGGCAATTTAAATCAGAATGCCGACAAGACTGCTCCAGGAAAAGGAAGACAGGCTAGTTGACAAATCAAAGATCATAACTGAGATAGTAACTATGAAAATTATGCTTTTTCTCAAATACTGATCCTTAGGATTACTTTACGGTACCTACCACAACTGTGGACGGCAACTTGTGGCTTCTTAAAACTGTCTGTACTGCAAAGGTCTGTATGGAGCGGGATAGAGTAAATCCTGCATGAGTGAAGTCCTGGGTGAATGTGTACTTTGACATGGGGATGGCCTGCTGAAGACTCCAAAACCAATTGGCCCATGGGAAATGGCAAATTCTTTCTCTGGAAGAATTCTCTATCCCTACCAATTCTCTAAACAAGGCCTCATTTACATTAAAAAATTTAAGCTGTACAGAAGATGGCCTCACTGTCAAAGAACATCACTGCTCCCCAGGAGTGAAACCTAAGGTACTAAAGGAAAGATGTGACAGAAAATGGCTTGAGCCATCTCATGCTAATGTGGAAGAAAGGGTATGCTTACATCCTCCCCAAAGTGAAGAGCCTGAAGTCAGGCATGAAGAGACTTGGACTGGGAAACAATGCAACAGTTCTATTTCTGAGATGTCTGGTAATCATACCCATAGAGACAAATCCAGTCATGAAGAGCGGGGTCACATTCTTCTATACCTATTTATATTAATGACTCCCTTTCTTATGAGGGGTATTGCTCTAATCACCTGGAGTCCCAGTGGGCTCCATTCAATTATTCAGGGTGGTCTATAGCCCTACAATTTAAGTATCACTTAATTTATCACATGGATTAACAATACATATGTGTGAAAAAGGCTCCTTCAAATAAAAACAGATAAAACTGTAAATTGATTTGGGCCCATCTCCTGGTTGACTAGATTCAATAATGATAGCAAGGATATTATGGTGTAATTGTATCGACACATCCTAAAATACAAAAGACTTATGATCAGATTATCTTTCTTGCTAATATTACAAAAACAATCCTTGATGAGCTTTGGGTATTTAATTCCTTTCACCTGTAAAACATTCCTTTGTTTTTGTTGCTACATAGTTACTGTTATGCCCCCCTTACCATCTTCATAGCCTAGTGAGAAGCACTGAAGTGAACCTGCCCTTGCTTGATGAAGGGTGAAGATTCATCCCGAATATTTAAGAAATAGGGAAGTGGGTGGGGATTGTAGGGAGCATAGGATGCCCCGAATTAGTAAAATCCTGACCAAATGTGTATTTCAACATGAGCACAGCCTGTCAAGGACTGCAAGACCAACTGGCCCGAGAGAAACTGGCAAAGCCATTACCCATATGGGCAAGGCAGAAGAGAAATGACAAAGGTTTTCTTCAAGTCTGAACATGAGTGTTTATGAACTAACACTGATCAGTGTGAGCACAGGTGAACTGTGGCTTCCTGCTCCTGGGGGATAGGGGTTGGGGGATGTTACAGCCTGAGCTTGTTCTTCCAGAGACTTCCTACCCAGACTAGTTACCCCTCCTCCTGTGCTATACCTAATCAACATGCTCAAGCTCCAGGAGCCTGGCAGTGGTAGAATTAAGAGAACCCCACCTGATCCCAGCATGCACGTGTGTATGCGTGTCCATGTGTGTCCTTTCTTCATCCTCCTGCTGCCCCAGGCAGGTTCTGGGACCCAAGCTGTGTGGGACATGGCAAAGGATATGACATCTATTCTGAAACCCTGAGCATTTAACCTCAGAGAACAAACTCTTAGAGCCCGAGAGCATGAAGTTTGAGAACATACAAAGAAGTGAGCAGGCCAATTAAAAATGAGCAAGTCTGTTCTAACTATTAAGAAACAAAGATAGAGACCAGAAGATCCACTGGAGGGGTGAGTGCGTTCCTGACCCTTGGAAAC
>LOJH01016312.1:0-17613 GCA_001685095.1 Ellobius talpinus
CCTTTGAAAGAGCAGGCAATGCTCTTAACTGCTGAGCCATCTCTCCAGCCCCGACTCTTTGTTTTTGAGATAGTCTCCTGTGGCCTAGGCTGGCCTCCAACTGTACATGTATGTAGCAGTGAATCACTTTGAGCTCCCAGTGCTCCTGCCTCCACCTTCTGAACCCTGGGGTGACCGGCATGGGCCACTATACTGGCTTGATTTCCTTCCTTTCTCTTCAGCTCTGTTCCCAGTCCTGGTGCTGTGTGGTCGTCACCAAGTGATTCTCTCTTTCTGAGTTTCTGTCTCATCTATATAATGAAGGAGTTGGTCTGACTAATGGAAACCCCCCTTTTATTTTCCTCTTATACCTGCCGTGAAGATGTGGCAGGCTATGAGGTCATGGAGGGAAGTCAGCTGGTGCCTTTGTTCCTGCCTGATTTTTGGCCTGGACTCACAGGTTGCCTGGGAGTGATAGCCATCCTCCAAATGTCCCAGCTGCCTGCCATGCCTCTGGCATTCTTACTTCTGGGCCAATGTCTTGGGGAAAGGCAGCATTACGTGGTAACCCCAGGGCTGGTGCAATCTCTTTTGTCCCCTGGTGGACATCTGAGGGCTTTGCAGGATGGGTTGTTCTCATTTCTCTGTTCAAAG
The DNA here is from genome assembly GCA_001685095.1 of Ellobius talpinus. NCBI lineage: Eukaryota > Metazoa > Chordata > Mammalia > Rodentia > Cricetidae > Ellobius > Ellobius talpinus. The sequence continues at coordinate 634 of LOJH01016312.1, forward strand.
AGGTGGCTCTGGTAACTAGGTCCCTATACCTCCTGTCACTCATTGCCTTGAGCAATGGCTCCAGGCTCCTTCTATTCCAACCTTCTAGCTGTTTGGTTTCTCCATCTGGGGTCAGATTTCTTGCTTTGTTAAAAAAGCAAAAGCTCTAGTCATCTTCCTCTTCCATTCTTGGATTTTTTGTTTTGTTTTGTTTTTAAAGATTTACTTATTATGTATACAGTGTCCTGCTTGCATGTATACCTGCAGGTCAGAAGAGGGCACCAGGGTTCATTACATATGGTAATGAGTCACCATGTAGTTGCTGAGAATTGAACTCAAAACCTCTGGAAGAGAAGTCAATGCTTTTAGCCTTTGAGCCATCTTTCCAGCCCCTAGAGTATGGCAATTTAGGAAGGATGGTCACTGAGGACACTTACAGAGTCTCTCTGGAAACCACCCTTCCTTCTGCTAGATGCCTCTAGAAAACCTAAATTCAGGCCTTAGACTCCAAAAAGTATTTTTCCAGAATACCTTATTCATCTTTGGGAGAAGATCCCATAGATAGGAGAGGATCCAGGGAACCACATGGAGGGCATCTGTCAAACCTGAGAATCAAGGGGAGAAAAGACCAAATCTATGACTGTCCAATTAAAACAAGCTGTATTTGGGGTGTACCCAGGACTGGTCAGCTGGTTATCTTGCTCTAAGTTGGGATTTGAGAGAGCAGCCCTGTCTGCCGTGGCCTCTTGAGGTCCTTTTAATAGAAGAGATAAGATGTTCACAGGGGGAGAGAGTTGACTGTTATATATTGTTAGAAAGATACAATGAAAGGGAAGGAACATGGGTAAGGCTATGCATGGGGTCACAAGTTTAGTGCAGGTTGAAAAACGTGTTTTGAGGTTTACATCAGATCTAAGAAACAGGAACTTATTCTTGATTACAAATAGAAACCTTAGCTTGCGAGGAGTTAACACAGGACAAACAGGAACTTATTCTTAACTTGCAAACAGAACCCTTAACCTGCAAGGTCCATCGTTCCTGTTTTGGTCTCACAGTATCGTTAGAGCTGGGTGTTGCGGGCTTGGTTGGGAGGTAGGCAGGCGTACCGCTAAGTCAGCTCAGTATGGGCCTGAGATGGGGGTGACAAGACTGGCAATGGAGGGGTGGGGGACATTGCATAGGAGGCATGTAATCCGCTTGAGCCAGGCAGAAAGACTTCTTGAGGGAAGTGATTATCTGAGCTGCATCTTCGAGGATGAGGCCTAAGTTGGGCACTGGGTAGATTGCAGGAGGTCTTATCTTTAGCCTCTTCCTTCCTGAGAATTCTGTCCCTCATTAGTGGTCCGCTGGTCCGGAATGTCCTCCCCGACCTTACCCTCATCTCATCCTATCTCCTTTTCCTGGCCAGTCTCTCCCAGCCCTATGATTGTAACAAGCACCTCAATATTGCATATGGTACTCCCCCTCCTCGTCACATGTGGTCCCTTCTATGTGAACTGTTCCTGGCTTACTTGCCTATCTGGTGAACTTATTCATCCTTTAAGATCCAGCTTGATATTCAAGCCTCTCTGGTACCATCTCACAACCCTCCCTTCAATCACATGTCAGTGCCGGGAACCAACACGTTAGGTCTGGATATAGTTCTACTTTGCTACTTCCTATTCAGGTATCGCTGTCTTTTCAGCTATTTAGGATCTCTTGTAGACTGTGAGAGGATGGGCTGGCTTTTCTCAACCAAATTGATGGTTGATTGGACGGATGGGTGGGTGGATGGATGGAAGCACAAATTTAAAAACATGAACAAAAAACACCCTTGCTAACAATGATGCCTCTTCCTGACTCCTGGTTCTGTTCCAGGACATGGTCCTGCAGGAATTTAGCCACATGTTATTAAAGTGAATTAAAATTTACTTGAAATAACCACAGACTCCCCCGCTCCCCTGAGCTTGCAATGACCAGATTACATCTCCTCCAGGCACAGAAGTTTGACATTTTGTTGCAAAGTCATTTTCTTCTCATTTCCTTATGTTGCTAAAATATTCTATTTCTCTTCATTTCCCCTCTGTGTCTCCATTACTCACGTTTAGTTAAATTTATCCACTACCATTTAATCATCTGAGAGAGGTTTGCTGGTATGGATGTTTCCCTGGGTATTGCTTTCTCTCCTAAGACCATCTGTTTCCTCCGAGGCCACACTGAGAACAGAACCCAGAACCCTCTATACATAGAGAGTCTAGTATACGTTTGAGCCCTGAGTTTCTTCCAAGGCTGACTTTGACTTCAGGGTCCTCCTTTCTCTACCACACCCATTGCCCTTCCCTTTCTCCAGACTCCTCTTCTGCTTCCTGGAACATGGTTGTTTTCTTTTTAATTTTATTACATTTATTTCATTAGTTTGTGGGTGGGTGAGGTCACACACATGCCACAGAGGTCAGAAGATAACTTGTGGGGATCACCTCTATCCTTTTGTGGGTCCTGCGGATTGAACTGAGCTCGTCAGGCTTGGCAGCAAGAACCTTTACTCACTGAGCCATCTGGCCTGCCTAGAACATTGCTTTTATTTTGCCTCCAGATCAAGCAGTTCTGGTATCCTTTAGTCACCCAGACAAAAGGACACCAAAATTATTCTCTGAATAGGTTTAATCAGCCTTTAAAGGGACAAAACAGCCAGCTGGGCAGCAGAAGGGGGCGTTGTGGGGTGCCTGCTTGAGATACTGCCACACCGGCCACATTCCTTAGCGGGCTGGGACGCCTTCTTCCTTCTCATTCTCCTCATGTTAGGACACAGATCTTTATTCTCCCAGAGACATTTGGGAAAGACCAGCAATTGATGGCTTAGGGAGAGCGGACTCCTCGCTTGACCTCATTGTGTCACTTGGGGGCGCTCAGGAGCAGCATCGATCCCACCTGGGCCCCCAGGAGGTCAGGTCAGCCCTGGGTGCTGCATCTGCAGAGTGCAGGGCTCTGAGTGTATCTGGAAAGTGGGTGCTGTAAATCCCCAACCTTGCCAAAGCATATGCCCTTTCCATCAAACTCAGGGAAAGGGACGATGTGGAACTATTGGGTAGGGTCCTTCTATGTTTCTGGGAACGTTAGGATGTAGTGAAGCTGGGACAATTCATGCCAGAGAATCTCAACATCAGAAGACAGTAAACCTCCATGGTCCAGCAGGGAAGATAGCTACACTGGGATGTGACTGTGTGCCAAGATCAAAAGTGGCCGCTGACATGAGGGAACCAACATGAAGTCAAGTCAGAATCGAGCAAACATCTTGGTGGCCTGCTACAATGACTTACACCTGTAAGCCCAACACTTGGGAGCTGGATGTGGGAAGGTAGCAAGTTTGAGAGCAGTATGAGCTACAAGACTTTGACTTAACAAACAAATAAGCATAGCAAATACAACACACACACATACACACACACAGCAAAAGCTCTGGCAGGAGAAAAAGACAGCAGCAGAAAGAAAGTGAGGGCTTTGCTGTGGGGCAAAGAAGAGGCATAACAGGACTTGCCTACATAGACTCAAGGTGCAAGGAAGAAAGTGGAGGCACTTTATTATTTTGCTGATAGTGTCTTATGTAGCCCAGGCTGGGCACTTTATTATTTTGCTGATAGTGTCTTGTGTAGCCCAGGCTGGGCACTTTATTATTTTGCTGATAGTGTCTTGTGTAGCCCAGGCTGGTTTCATACTCGCTGCATAACTGAAATGGCTTTGAACTTCTAATCAGGAGATTTTTTACCTTCTGAGTGCTGGGAACAGGCAGGCATTCACCTCCACTTCCTGCACATGTGGTGCTGGGAACAGAACCCAGGACTCTGTGCATGCTGGGCAAGCACTCTATGAGGGACATCTCTAGCAACCATGGAGCAGATTTCTAGGACAAAAGACGGTGGCTGGAAAGTCAGTTCTGTGGTTAAGTGCGCTGGCTGTTCTTACAGAAGGTCCAGGTTTAATTCCCATCATCCACGTGGGGGTTCACAACCATCTATCTGTCCCTCCAGTCCCAGTGATCCTGTGGGATCTGAAGCCCCTCTGATGGCCTTAAAGTACGAGGGACACACCTAGTATATAGATATATATGCAGGCAAAACAAATAAACAAATAAAAATTTATAAAAGGACAAAGGGGACACAGATAAAGAACTTTGTAGTCATGTTTGATGAGTCATACTGCTGTTTTGTTTTTTTGAGACAGGATTTCTGTGTAGCCCTGGCTGTCCTGGAACTCGTTCTATAGAGCAGACTGGCCTCAAACTCAGAGATCTGCCTGCTTCTGCCTACTGAGTGCTGCGATTAAAGGTGTGGGCCACCACCACCTGACTATGAGTCATATTTAGAAACCTTCACATATATAATTATATTTAAATTTTTTGTCTTTATTTTCTCTTTCTCTTTCTATGTAGCACTGGCTGACTTAGGATTCTCTATGTAGCCCAGACTGGTCTCAAACTCACAGAGACCCGCCTGCCTCTGCCTCTTGAGTGCTGGGATTAAAGGTGTGTACCCCTACACCCACTTTAATTTTCTATTTAACAAAATATACTTTATTCTTGTGCCTATTTCAAGGATATTTATTAATTTATTTATTTTCAGAACAAAATTGAAGCTCCAGCCTGCATTTGCCCATGCTTTCTTTGACCTCTGGTTGCATCTTGGTTGGAGGAGATACTGCTGCCCAAGTAGTTTGTAAGATGCATGTATTAGCTCACTTACATCTTACGAGTGTTCCACGTCTGAGGCTCAGCCATGGAGGAGGGGGTTCAAGGGCACATAAAGATACAAGGCATAACCAAGGTTCACTGGGAAAGGTAGGCCTGGCCTAGGGTGAGGGTTCAGGTAGCCAGAAGGGTGACTAGTGAGGTGGGGGTGCAAAGGCTTCAGCCACCTTCCCTTGAGTCCCCATCACCACTTCCAATTTTACAATTTTTATTTCTTAGTTATTTGCTGTGTTGTGGTACATGCCCCTCTGTGATGCTACATGAGCTTTCTCTCTCTGCCATGGACACACATCCCCATTAAACATAGCTCTACCCCAATTACCACCACCACCACCACCACCACCATCACCCCTGTGGCAGCTTTTATTTTATTGAGACAGTATCTCACTGTGAAATCTAGGCTAACCTTGAGCTTATGGAGTAACCCTAGTTGGCTTAAGATCTTTCTCCCTCAGCCTTCTAAGTGCTAGGATGGCAGGACAGAAATACCCTGCCTGGCTCTACTTCCCCCTCACCTGTAACTCTGACCAAGCATAGGATGAGATGCAGTTTAAGGGGAAAATGGTTTCTTTTGTTTCGCAGCTTGAAGGCTGCACAGTGCAGAGTTGAAGAATTGGATCTGCTGAGGTCTCCCTTGCTGTGCTGGTGGTCCCCAGACTCTGATGTCTCCAGAGTTCTGGAGGGCATCCCACCACAAGAGGGATGCACAGAAGGTTCGAAGCCGAACTTCCCTAGCAGGTGAAGTCTCACAATCATTTATTAACTATTAATCCATGAATGGGTTAATGTAAAGATGAGGGCAGAGCCCTCATGACCTGATTGTCTCTTAAAAGCCCACTTGTTCCCATCTCTTTTTTTCTGGGGGGTTCCCACTTTTTTTTAATAGCAATGTGAATTAAATTGAACAAAATGAGGGGGGAGGCATGGCAGCAGACAGCCCCATGGTGGCAGCAGTGTGCAGCTGGCGCTCTTCACACTCTCCCGTCTTGGTGGGAGCAAAGAGTAGGCAGGATCCCAGCACCCAGGAGGCAGGGGTAGACGGATCTCAGTGAGTTCCATGCCAGTCAGGGCTATATAGTGAGACCCTGTCTCACCAAAATGTAATGAGAGAGACACACAGAGAGACACAGAGAGACAGATGGTCAGATCTCCCAGGAAATAAAACCTTGAGGCCTGTCCCCAGCAACGCACTTCCTCCACAGAGGATCCACCTCCTGGCTCCGCAGGTAGAGACTTCCTTCTTGTTCCCCTCTGGAAATGGCGCTCCTGCCAAGAGGTTCTGGTGCACTGAGTCTGCTCACAAGGCTTAACCCAACCAAGAGCCACCACCAAAGGGACGACCTTCTAAAATGGTGCCACCAGCTGGGGAACAAGGGTTCAAATGTCCCCCTGAGGGGACACTTCACATTCAGTACGCAGCATTAGCCAAGGTGGTTCTGGGTGGAGGCGCCTGACCAGACTTTGACTAGGCTGTACGGATTCGCCCTGTCTCACCAGTCACTCATGCTGGAGCCAGGAGGAGGGGGTCTCCTTCGTTGGTGGAGGCCCTAGAACTGATTGGGTTAAGCATCAAAAGCAGACACTGACCCAGAGCCTCTTGGTAGGAACTCAGTCTCTAGAGCGGAAAAAGAAGCAAGCCTCCATGTGCAGAGCCCGAGAAAAGTGAAGGCGCCAGGTCCAGTTTTGGGGAGACACTGCCTGTGGCTGGACAGTTCCCAGGAGACGGACAGGAATTTCACAGCTGGTTTTCTCCTGGAGATTCCCTGGTATGCTTGTTGTGACATCCCGCCCTCTGTAAACTCCACCGTTGAGAGCTCTGTTTGTGCAGTAACACATCACACACCAAGACTGACTAAAACAATGGATATCATGAAAAGGTTATAGCTTCCTAGATGTACCAGATTCTTCTTTAAAAAGATATATTTTATTTATAAATAGCAAAGGTTATTATATTTTATTTAAAAAATACACATGTCTGTGTTTCTCTCTCTCTTTCTCTCTCTCTTTCTCTGTCTATGTTACAAGCCATGATGTATGTGTGTGTTTGTTCCTGTGTGTTACAAGCCATTGTGTGTGTGTGTGTCTCTGTGTGTGTGTCTCTGTGTGTTACAAACCGTGGTAAATGTGTCTGTGTGTGCCTGTATGTGTGTATGCATTATAAGCTTTGGTGTGTGGGGGTATATGTATGTTACAAGCCATGATATGTGGGGGAGGTATATGTGTGTTATAAGCCATGGGGTGTGTGTCTGTATGTTAGTGTGTGTTACAGTTACAAGTCATAGTGTATGTCTGTGCATGTGTTACAAACCATGGTGGAGGTGGGGGTGTGCATGTGTTTGTGTGCACGTGTGTGTCTGTGTGTAATTATGTCTCTGTGTGTTACAAGCCATGGTGCGTGCATGTGTGTGTTACAAGCCATGGTGCGTGCATGTGTGTGTTACAAGCCATGGTGTGTGTGGGTGTGGGTGTGGGTGTGGGTGTGTGTGATGTGTGTTACGAGCCAGGGTGTGTGTGGAGATCAGAGGAACTCTCAAGAGTTAGTTCTCTCCTGTCATGTGAGTTCCAGAGATCAAACTTAGGTCATGTCATGACATATTGCATTAATGGGTAATAGGTTATTCTGAGGGGCATCTGCTAAATAAATTTGTCTCTGACCCCTGTTGCATCATTTTGCTATGTAATACCACGTACCACTTTGGAGATCTGCAAAGAGTCTCCACCAATAAGGGGAACCTTGAGAGAGGCAGCCCTTCCACATCAAGAAGAACCTTCAAGCCCCAGAAGCTCATCACAGAAACTTTATGTTGTATAAGCTACTCACTCTCGGCTAATCTGTTACTGCAACAGAAAACAGGCCCAAGGATCTAAATACTTTGCATTGCTGGAGAAAAATGGGCGAGCCAGTTTTAAAGAAACTCTCTGGTACAGACTGTCACTTACAGTGAGGGGAGAATAAGGCACTGTGGGTTTTTCCTCGTTCACCCTTCTCTGCCTGGTAGGTAGGGGAGGTATCTGCTGGGGGATCATGCTGTATGTTGAACTGATTTTGAAAGTGAGATCTTGCCTTTTGCTTCTTACAGGCGTAGTGGAAGCAGCCATCTTTGGGGTCCAATGGACATTGTTCTGACTCAGAAACATCTCTCTCTCTTTTTTTATTTCCAATAAAGGTTTTCCAGAAGGTTCTGAAAAGACTGTGGCATGCCAGAGGCCATACCTGTCTGCATCTAATTTGATGTGACTTGTTTTCCTGGCCACTAGAACTCAGGGCCAGGAATAAAAAGCAGCAGGGGCAGAGGCTGTAGCTTACTTACTGTGCTGCCCCTGGGCGCTGGTTCTCAATACCCGCAGGGCTCATGCTCAGCCACAGGGAGCCCGGAAGGGAGCCTATCCAAGAATTCATGGTGGGTCTGCACACGGTGGGAGTTCAGCTTTGTTTATCCTCAAAAAAGCCCCAGAAAAACCTTCCCCTGAAACTGCCACCATTAGGTATTTATTAAACTTGAGTTGACTGGGGCCAGTTCTCCTGGTTGCCTAAAATTGGCCTGAAAAATAGAGTAATTTGTGGTTGTCAGACCCTAAATTAAATGATTCGAATGCTACCGCGGCTGATTAAAGGGCTTTATTCAATTTCCTCTTGACCACATGGTCTTCAGTGAGGGCAGGAGAGACACTGTTTCTGGAAGAAATACAGTATTCAGAGAGTGCTTATCTGATCTATGGATGGCATTTATTAAATACACCTCTCCCCTTGGTTTCTCAATGAAAGATGAGACTAAAGAGGGAGAAGGAAGTGATTATTGTTTGTTTAACTGTGTAGAACTCTTCCATCAAGCTTGCCTCCTCAGGGCACCAGGCTGGGTCTCTAAGAGAAATTCAAGAACCCAAAAAGGTATCCAGGCAACGGTAACAAAGGTCAGCAAATAAAATGCAAGAATGAGTCAATGAGGGGGGAAATAATCTGGGGCTGTGTCAGATGCTCTGAGAGAGATGCTTGCATCGCACACAGCGATTGCAGAGGGATCTTGCCAGCCGTGTTAGTGCTCTCCCTTCTTGGGGACCAGGGCCCCATAGACAGAGGATATGTTCTGGCTTAGAACATGATGACCGCCAGAGACCAGGTGGCTAAGCATGTACTGCAGGAAGGACAGAGGCCACACAAGATGTTCGGATTGCAATGTGCTGAGTGGCAAGAAGCAGAAACTTCAGGACATGAAAGAGATACTTAGAGTAGAGGGGGGCAAATGGTGTTGGCTGGGAGAGAATAAGCACACACAAATGCACGCGCGCACGCGCACACACACACACACACACGCACACAGTGAGAGAGAGAGAGAGAGAGATCTTGGAGCTCTAGGATTATGAGCGTGATCCACTGGCCCCAGATAGCCCTCACCCTGGCCTGGTTCCTGTTCTAGGCTCTCTCTAGCTTAGGTTCATTCAGCAAACAAGCACACTCCTATGTAAGGAGGCCTAAACAGGAAATGGAGGAGCCCAGCAGAAGCAGAATCAACAGACATTCAGCACTAAACACAGGAGAGTCCGAGACCAGGTGGCTGTTTTCAGAGGGTGACTTATTTAGTTTCAAAGGAACCTAATGAGACCAAAATAGTGGGGGAAGAGAATGGCCTCTGGAAGGTGGCCCATACTGGGGAAGAATCAGGCTCACCTTCCTGTGGAGTCACCTTCCCATGGAGTCACATTCCCTTGACCTTTCTCTCACCTTGCTTTTGTCCCTGGAGTAAAAGACACACAGACCTTAGATCAGCGGTTCTCAACCTGTGAGTAGTGACCCTTCTGGGGGGTCGAATGACTTCCACAGAAGTCACCTAAGACCATCAGAAAATGCAGATATTTACCTTACGATTCATAACAGAAGCGAAATTACAGTTATGAATTAGCAACAAAAATAATCTTATGGTTGGGGGTCACCATATCACGAGGAACTGTGTTCAAGGGTTGTAGCATTAGGAAGGTTGAGAACCACTGCCTTAGACTGAGGCCAGGCTGTCTTACTCAGGGCCAACACACTAAGAGCTCTCTTCGAATTCCTGGCTCTATCAAGAGCTATCAAGACAGCAAGGACCCAAGAAACGAATAAGTATGAATGAGGCCATGCAGAATCTTGCCTGGCCCAAGGCCACGAGAAGGGTGAATTCATATTACTCTCTCATATAAGGCTATAGATTCTAGTCCTCAGGGCTGGATCACATACTGGTTCTGATGCTTAGTGTGTGGTCACAAACAGGTCGTTAATAAAGGCGCTTCCCTTTATTATCTGTAGGCTCAGAAGGACTGTCCCCTCCCTACGAGTGTTAAGAGATTTAAAGAGTTGATGCTTGTGAGGGCTTGTGACAGATCCTGCTTGTGAAAACGTCTGCTTGAAGTTTCATTGGGCATTTGTTTTCATGCCAAACGTTTCTTCTCTGTCCTTGCCCATTTTTATGGCGGCCATCATCCTAGATGCCCTGCAGGAATTAACGCCAGGGCCCTCCCAGGTCAAGGTTGCTCTCCTGCTGTGCTCCTCACAGCCTCCAGGGGGCGCGCAGGGCCGGCGCTGTCTTTGCCTGTGGGTGCTGGGCAGAGAATTCTGGATCCACCTGGCTCACCTGTACTGCCTGGGTCCTATATCCTATTTCTGCACCTTTACCTCCCTAAGCATGATGGGCGAAAAAGGAACCAGGCAAGGCGGTTGGACGCTCATTGTGAAAAGCACAACCTTCTAGATGGAGTCCTGCTTTGCCCCACCTTTGAGACTTTGGGCTTTCAAAACAATGCTGGTTCGTTGTCAGGGTAAGCTTATATGCCTTATATACGACAGGCCTTAACAGCTGAAAGCAAGATTGCATCCCAAGAGACACCTGCTTTTGGCTGTCCTCTGTGGGGACACTGGGATCGATGCGGTAAATAAAGTCTTGACTTTTTTGTATTAATCAGTGTCCTGTATCTCACTGCAGCCCTAGGAACTGGGGTCTGATGTTTGGGGATAGAGAAAGCTGGTGCCAGGATTCTAACTGGGCCAGCTAGTTGGGGGGCAGTAGGCAAGAGGCCTTAGATGGGGATGCTGTGAGGAGTGGAAGTGGGGGTGCAGATGCTGAGAGGGAGGCCTATGGGAGGCCCTAGAGTCCCAGAGAAAAATGAGGGAACCACAAAATGCTGAGCTGTAGACCAGAAACTCTTGTAGACTGGAGAATGAAGGAGGCACGAGGTGCTTTGGTGGGGTAAGGATGTCATTCTAGTGGCCATGACTATGCCAGGTCGAGTATGGATGTGGGAGGGAACGGAAAGGACTGTGTGACCTGTGTGACTGACTCACAGCAACAATTACTCAAGATGAAGGCAGGCCTTTAATGGGAGAGGAAACAAGAAAAGGCCCAGAATTAAGGGCTACCAAGGGAGAACAGTATGAAGAACCCCGAAAGCTGTTTTCATGATGCTCTAAAGCACAGAACAGCAGCCTGCAGAGACAGTTCAGGATGGGGGTGGAGAATGAGGAGTCACCCTCACGAAACTGTGGAAGCTGTGGCCAAGCAGCTTCAGAGTAGATGGCAGGAGATGACACACTGCGGATGTGTCTACGATAGAAGTCCTCTGTTTCCCACGACTGGAGGGAATGAGGACAATATGAGATGCCAGTTAGTATGAGGACAGTTTGAGATGACGATGGTCGGAGTCCGGACAGTCTCTCGGAGTACCACGTGGACCACCAGGCAGAGGCAGCGCAGCATGGCTCTCCATGGCACCCTAGTTACCAGCCTGTGTTTGGAAGGACCCATTTCCTGTTAGGAATCCCCTGCACCATGACAGGTGCTTAGAGTTAGTCACAGCTCTGACTGAGTGCCAAGGCGCCCCCATGTGAGAACACTTCCGGAAGCCCTGATTGCTGGCTGCAAGGACCCACTGTTTGGCGTGTGGATTCCATTAGAGGGAACATTTTATCACGATGGAGGCACAAGTAGGTAGTTTGATGGTAATTGCTTTCCTAACCCTCAAAGAAAAATGCATTGCAACCCCACCACAATTAACTAAAGTGGTCACATTCCTTTTCGTATTTAAAGCTATTTAGAAATATTAGCAACTGACTTAGTTTCCAGGTTGTTGTGGTGTGGGGTTTTTTTTTCTTTCTTTCTTTTGAATCCCATAAAGTATTGTAAGTGCACCAGGGGGAGGAATGGAAAGATGTTTGCATTTTCAGCTCAGCAGCCAACCGTTGCTCAAATAATAGCCTCAATGCATAACCTGGGAGCTTAATATCCTCAAATATTTATAACTATGCGGAAATAGTCCTAACAATGCTCACAGTTGGATAATAACCTGCGTCCAATGTTCACAACTTCAAAACTGATTTTCAGAGTTCGAGTGCTGCCTGTCACTTAGGGCATGGGTACGTGGAATCTGTGGGCAGGCAGATCCTAACGGGAAAAAAAGATAGTGTGGAAAGCTCTCTCTAGCATATTACAGTTCCTTCTCCCGCTGAATGTAAGTTCTCTTCTGTTTTCCCAGGGTGGGAAAAGTCCTGGCATGGAACACCAGTAGTGACCTGCCCCACTGGGCATGGGGCAGGAAGAGTCAGCATGGGTTATAAACACACATGGGGAGCATTCAGATTGTTTTGTTTTGTTTTGCTTTGCTTTGTTTTGTTTTTCAAGCTAGGGTTTCACTGTAGGGACAGTTCTGGCTGTCCTGGAACTCACTCTGTAGACCAGATGGCCTTGAACTCACAGAGATCCGCCTGCCTCTGCCTCCCAAGTGCTGGGATTAAGTGTGCACCACCACCTCCCGGCACACACAAGCCCTTTAGTTAGCCCATGGATGAAGTCTAACGCTCAGGAGTCTCTCCATGGCTGGGTGATGGCTCCTTAATATAGTGCCTTCTGCATAAGCAGAACTGAGTTCAGTCCTCAGACCTGCATAAAAACCCTGCCCTCACTGTAGACGTGGAAACAAGAGGACTCCTGGGGCCTGCTGGTCAGCTCATCTAGCTGAATGGACAAGCTCTGGATTAAGTGAGAGACCTGTCTCAAAAAATAAGGTAGAGCAGAGTTGTTGTGGCTCATGCCTTTAATCACAGCACTCCAGAGGCAGAAGCAGGTGGATCTCTCTGAGTTTGCAACTAACCTGGTCTACAAATCAAGTTCCAGGACAGCCAGGGCTGTCCTGTCCCAAAAAGCCTCCCCCCAGCAAAGAAAAAAAAGAAGGTGGAGTGGCCCCCACTCAGGCATGTGCTAGCTAGCCACCTGCATGCTAGCCTGGGTCCTCAAGGCCTGGGCTGGTGGGAAGACATCCATAGCCTGGGCAGGTGGCTCCCATTATGATGAGCAAATGTGTGGTAGAGAAATGGGAGCGACAGAAAAGCAGAGTGGCTCATTGCTGTGGGATGAGGCGGAACTGAAGAAGCCAAGGCAGTGAGGGGAAGGCAGATATGGGAGGCCTGCTGGCCACCCGCATCACGGTGAGATCCAGACCCTGGGTCCATGGTATCTATGGTCCATGTTGCCACCAAAGGCCACAAGGATGCCCAATGTCTGGGCTGCCACCTGTGGCCATGTAGGTATCCAAGGGTTGCTGATCTGGGTAGCCTGAGCAGCCACCTGGGACCATGGTGTTACCTAGGCCTGAGTGCTACCGAGGGCCATGTCTGGGTCTGTGGCCCTACAGTAACCAGGGTCTGTGTTAATGTCCATGGCCCATGTTGCCACTAAGGGTCACAGAGAAGCCTGGGGTCCGGGCTGCAACCTATGGCCTTGTTCATGTTTGAGGGTCATACTGCAGCTGGGGCCATACAGATATGAGTGGCATATACTATTATCTGGTGCCATGGTGACATCCAGGCCAGGGCTGTAGTCGGGAGCCATATCTGGGTTTGTGGCCCTACCACAGCCAGGATCTGTGTTGATGTTTGTGGCTCCTGTTACCATTGAGGGCCATGCTGATTCCTGGGGTCTGGACCACCACCTAGGACTGTGTTGGTGCCGAGGGCTGTGCTGCACTGGGGCCATGTTTATCTGGGTGGCCTTCGCTGCTACCTGGGGTCACAGTGACATCCAGACCCCGGCTGCTGCTGAGGACCCTGCCTGGGTCTGTGGTCTTGCTGCAGCTGGGGTCTGAGTTGATGTCCAAGCTCCTATTGCCACCGAGAGCTGTGTGGATGCCCAGGGACAGGTCAGTCACCTGAGTCCATGTTGGTGTCCGATGGCCATGCATCCAGGTGACCTGCATTTCTCTCCAATGCCATGGTGATATCCAGACCAGAGTGGCCGCTGAGGGCTATGTCTGGGTCTGTGACACTACTGCAGTCAGAGTCTGTGCTGATTCTGAGGCTCCCGTCACCATGGAAAGGCATGGACGAAAGAGTGAACTATGTGACACACTGCTCCCAGTGCCGCCATGACGACTGAAGAGGTGTTGGGAAGGTGGGAAAGATGGAGAAGTAAAGATGTTTCTTAGGTGTTTTTTGTTTTGTTTTATTCTTGTGCTTGTTTATTTGCTTTCTGTGTTTTGTTTTGGTTTGATTTTTTTTAATTTCTTTCAGGGGAGATATGGGGAGACTGGGAGGTGAGTGGAATTGGGGTGCATGGTGTGAAATTCCCAAAGAATCAATAAAAAATTATATTTTTAAAAGACGGAGAATAGTTGAACACACATACACAGAGTCCCCACCAGGAGCATCCTATAACGTCTCTGCTGTTCCCCCAGAGGATTCAGTGGCCCTCTGCCTCTTCAGGCCTTTGAGAGACACAATGCACACCTCCTGTTAATACTCCCTCCCTTCCCCCGTCTCTCCTGCAGCTTTCTCTGCTGCATGCATATTTCCAGAAGAATATCAAGAAAATGACTTTCCCTGCATAATTACCCACCTCCTCCCCCACCCACCTGCACACATCTTTCAAAGTGGCAACTTCCCTGATTTATTTAAAGTGGACGCTACTATGCACTTAGCAGACAGGTTAATTAATTAAGGGAGCCTCTAGCCATGAGAACTCTGGTCACCCTTCCTGCCCCCAGACCTGCTTCCTCTCTTGTTCGCTTTGAGGTCATTCACTTGAGGTCACCTTTCCCTGAAGAGAGCATAGCCATCGCATAGCCATCTTCCTGCTCCTCCTTCCTGGGGACTTAGGTTGCTCCAGTCCCAGCACAGAAGCCAAAAGAAAGTTCCTTTTTAGTGAGATCATTCAGCATTTTCTCCACTAGAAGTCATAGAAAAACAGCCAGAAGGAGCCCAAACAGTAGAATGCATGAAATCAAAGAATCCAGAAGGAATTGAGAGTCTCGGCCAAGGTTCAGGCAGAACAATCTTCACTGCACTGGAATTCTCCCTGGATGCCTGCCTCTGCCTGCGAACTTCCTCTTCAGGCTGGCCATGCGTGTTCAAGACAGCAAGGGCTTAAAGTGTTCCCGACCCAGCTCCACATCCTGGCCATCAGAAAACTCAGCAGGCCTTGCTGTAAGGTTTTTTCTGTTTGTTTTTTTTTTCTGTTTTTTCTTATTTTTTTTTGATTTGGGGAATTTCTTCCCAAGGGGCCCATTCAAAAGTCCCTTCTGGTCTTATTGGGACTGATCCATCCTTTACCTGATTGTTGTGGTGAGGTGGATGGGACCTGCTGCTGGACATCAGTCAGTCAAGGCTTCTCCCTGAAGCCGGGGAAGTCTTTGCACTTACATGAAGGAAGAGTAGACACTCATACAGAAGACCATAACAAGAGGAGCAGAAGTTGATGCTCAAAGCCCCACGGCAATGACTGTTCATTCCTGTAGGAACTTGGCTCCCTTCTCCCTCATGTTCCAAGAAGCTAAGCTCCATCTCTTTTTCTGGGCTCACCTGCCTGTGCACTTGCCTTCAGCATTTCGAGTATGGCTGACCACCTATGTGTTCCGCAGTATGAGTAAAAAAGAAAGAATCAAAGGTAGGGATGCAGGAGTTGCCCACAGGTGGCTGTGGGATTCTGATGAATGAACAGACAGATAGTGCTGGGATCAATGGAGCCAGCTGCAGAAAGGGGACTAGGGACTGGAGGAACACACATCCTCTTCCACAGACCTGCCTTCTGAGGTCATCAGAGAAAGGAAGAGCTTTTATCAGTAGAACGATGGATGCTTGTCACGTCGCTTACTTTAAGGACAATTTAGTTGACATTCTGGGAGTATTAGTGGGACAGAATGGCTACTGCAGAGCCCACGCTCAGACTAAGCACAGCTAGTCCCCAAGTGGAACACTCAGTAGATTTTTGTCACAACAAAGCTAGATTGAAAAACAATGGAATCCTAGCATCAGAAGTGAGAACACCAATGGCTCAATAGATAAAGATTCTTGCTGCCAAGCCTGATGATGTGAGTTCGATCACCAGGACCCACATGAAGAAAGGAGAGAACGGACTCCTGCAGGTCTGACCTCCCTATGTGTGCCAGGACACATGTGTATGAACACATACAAATATACACAAACAAATAAATAATGATAAAATGAGAGAATCCTTTTGTTATGCCCCTTAGTGTCTCCCTTGGCATCCCTGTCAGCATCTCTGCAGCCAGCCTGAGCCCCTAGGTGGTGCTTTCCAGAGCTGTGAGGTACGCCAGACAGTTTTCTTCTACAAATCACTTGTGACAAATCAATCCAAACTTGCATGTTTCCCCTTTAGAAGCGAAGACTTAGAGGGAAGAGTCCCGCCCACGTTTTCCTTGTGAAGAAGTTGGCAGCTTGGACACAATGTTCTTTTTCCTTGAGGACTCCTTTTAGTAAGACGAATACATTTTTTTTCTCTTTACTAGAAAAAAGTCTGCTGTTCTAAATTTTTGAAAGCTGAGATGCCATCCTGCATTAAGTGGCAAGTTTAGCTCGGGGGGGAGGGGCAGAGACTCCTGCAACACCTGGTCGGGTTTAGCACACTGCCCGAGCTGATGGTGTAGCAATGCCTAAGACCATGTTGGGGACTCACCTGTGAGGTGCACACATCTACCATCTTCTTTGGCATTCTTTGGGAAATCATTCGCCTCTGTCTTGGTAACCCA
This sequence comes from Ellobius talpinus, assembly GCA_001685095.1. Classification (NCBI taxonomy): domain Eukaryota; kingdom Metazoa; phylum Chordata; class Mammalia; order Rodentia; family Cricetidae; genus Ellobius; species Ellobius talpinus. Next base: position 17,336 of record LOJH01016312.1, read on the forward strand.
AGGTGACTACTGACCTGAGCCCTCTACCTGTGGGCACTCTGGCTACCGTTGAGGCCCCTTCCAGAGGAATTCCCTCATTTTAGAGATCAGTCATGAAAAAGTGACAGACAGATGTCAGGGCTTCTGAAAGTCATCACCCCAGGCTAGGCATAATGGTGTGTGTGCCTGTTATTTCAGCACAAAAGAGGTCAAGGCAGGAGGATTACAAGTTAAAGGTCAGAGAGGAGAAAAAGAGAGAGAGAGAAAGAGAGAGAGAGAGAGAGAGAGAGAGAGAGAGA
>LOJH01016313.1:0-10779 GCA_001685095.1 Ellobius talpinus
GGGCTAAACCCTAGGAAGCACTCCATCATCCAGCTGCATCCCAGCATGTGCCATGATGCCAGATGGGCATCATCCCAAGGTTGGCTTAGCGAGGCCTCTTCGCAAGCACGGACTCAAGGGGAGCTCCGTGGATGCCTTGCACAGTGCAGCACGAGCAGCGCCATGTCACCGAGGCTTTGGGCCAGATTTCATCACCCGTCCGTCCTTCCTTGCGCTTGCTCGCTCTTTCCTTGGACAGCAGCATTAACAGACGCCAGTGTTCTCTCTGGCCTTCAAGTCTGTTTCCTACGGTGTTCAGGGTGCTCTCTTCAAACAGGGAGTGTGTTGCCAGTGTCTGGCCTCAGTGCTGGGAGATAACACTTGTGGTGTATTCGTGTGACTGTGATCTGTTTGGATCAACTGATGAGTCATGGCGAGCCCCATCCTGGAGGCTGCCAGGATCTGCAGAGAAGGAAGAAGCAGGTGTTCTTTGGGGTAGGATATGATGAAGAATGGGATCAACCACTCTCAACAAGACACATTTCAAAAGGACTTCATCACCAAAAGTCAAAACTTCTAACCTTCTGTGTTTTCAGGCCAAGCCCTTAGAGTGTGTGTGTGTGCATAGATGTCTATCTGTCTGTATGTATGTATGTATGCATGTGTGTGCACATATGTAAATGTGTGTTTATATATATATTGTGTGTATGTGTGTGTATTTATGGCTATGTGTGTATGTATGTATATATGTGTGTGGTGTGTGTATGAATGTATATGTGTGTATGCATGTGTGTGTTTGTTGTGTGGTGTGTGTATGTATGCATATATGTGTGTGTATATACGTGTGTGTGTATAGGGGTGTGTGTATATAGGGGTGTGTGTGTATAGGGGTGTGTGTGTATAGGGGTGTGTGTGTATAGGGGTGTGTGTATATAGGGGTGTGTGTGTGTGTGTGATTTGCTCACAAAGTCCTTGCCTACTTCCTCCTGCTCAGCTGGGAGAAAGCTTCCTGGAACCTGTCACCTGAGACAGTCACTCAGTTCCACGGCAGGAACAAAGAGGCTGCTGGGCCTCTGCTTCAGGCCAGGGATGCCTTCCAGATGTTGTCATGGTGATGCTGGAGTCACCAAAAGAAATAAATCCCTTCTTCTCTCCTGAAGCATCATGCACAACCTGTCCCACTGTGGGCAAAGGTGGAGGACCATTTTTATCAGCACAGATGGCTGGACATGAGCCACTTTCCAGCCAGGCCTCCTGGATTCTCTGGGAGCTCAGTTTACCCAGAAAGCATCACTCATCTGGGTCAGGGATCTGGGATCCCAAGGTTGACAGATTCTATACCAAACCGAGGATGATACGAATGCTCAGAGAGTGCAGTAAACAAGCCTCTGATGAAAGAGGGTTGTAGGAACTTGTACATCAGGCTGTCTGGAGGGGGAGTTGGCTCGGAGTTGACTGGAAGCCCTTTCTTAACAATGTTGACATCAGCAGCAGTTGCTAACACTTGTAAAGTGCTTATAGCACACCAGGCATGGGTCCAAAGGGACAGCAGGGACTTTTAATTTAGTGTAGTTTCCATGTAAAGTGTCCAGCACAACACCTGACATAGAGAAAGGCTCCGTAAACAGAGCATCTACGGCCATGACCAGACCCTTCGAACTCTGGTGTCTCTACTTGTTCCCTCTGGTTGGTCTGTTTGACCTCTTAAGCTGTCCCAGGCTGTTAGGAGGTCACCTCACCCCTGTGGATGGAAGACACAATTGCCAATCTGTAGTACTCAGTCAGATGTTAGGTTGCCAATTTGCTGGAGACCTGGCCTGACCTGCTTGCTTCTGCTCTGGTCTAAGAGTACTCTGAGGCAGTCTCAAGGGGCTAAGGTCTGCAGGCCATCTGGGACGGACCCCTGTTGAAGGGGCCAGTTTTATAAGGACCTGAATCTGAGAAACCCCCAGTTTGTATTTGTGTCCTGCTGCCAGGCTCAGTATAATGGCCCTGACAGTCGAAGTAAGCAATTGACCAATTTCCTTCAGGAACATTTGAAATAAAAAGCAGTTTGTCTGAGTGGAGGAAATTGTGAGAGCCCCAAATGGAACTGCTTAAATTTATTGCTGGAGAGTTTTTACATATGGAGTCAAAGGCATTTTTTTTTCTTTTGCACATGGTCTTGGATTTCTGGGAGTGTCGCAGTGCACCAGAGATGGAGAGGCCACGGCTGCCTCCAAAGTTGGCTGGTGGGAAGGTCTGTCGCATGGCTAGCCCAACTCTCAGAAGGCAGAGGCCTGCCCTGTCCTGTGGAAGTGACTCAAGGGCCCGGATGGAAATACTCTATCCCTGCATCTCCAAACAGGAGACTTAGCAGCATTCATTGTACCAGCCATGACCCTCAGCTGCCAGAGGGATCACAGCTGTGACAGCTGGGACTTTCCAGGTGAGGACTTCTACTCATTGAGTGCTGAGTGTAGCGGCTGTTGTAGATGAACCCTTCTGGCAGTTTTCCCTGGTTGGGATGGATGAAAATTCATTCTCAAGTTCTGGAAGAGCTGGGTTAATATGCAAGTCAATATTAGAATAGCATGTGCGTTACTTGTGGGACAGCGGGTAGGCAGGGTGAAAGAACTCTGTCAGGTCTGAGCTTTAGTCTGTCTTGGCTCTAGTTTTACTGGGTGATCACAGGAAAGCCATTTTCTTTCTCTGGACTCCAGTTTTCCTACCTGCAAAATGAGGTTGATACCATAATCTAAGACCCTCTTCAGCTCAAATATGATGTGATGCCTTCCCTTATTAGCCCCCACCCCAAGCCTGGCTCCCGTTTTCTGCAGACTTTTGAGATCTTTCATTGCAATGTTGATTCAGCGCATTTACACAGAAGGAGCAGAAGCATTCTGGGGTACTGGAAAAGTATGCACTTGGGAGCCAGCAGGGTTCAAGTCCTGGTTCTGTGTCTAACCTGCTGTAACCTTAGAGAAGTTGCTTGCCCTTCCTGATCTGCAGTCTCTTTATCTGAGTCTGAGAGTGGCCCCCTCAGAGGACGAAACAGGACAGTGTCAGGAATCCCCAAGGCTGGGCAAACCCAGGTGCTCACCAGGTGTGAATTTCCTTCCTCTTACCATGTAAACCACATCCCCGCAGCGATGCTGGATGAAGGAGAGCCCCGCCTTGACTTTATGTATGGATCTGTAGCTCTGAAGACCAAGTGTTATCTTTCATGTTCTCCTCTAAGCAGCCGGAATGAAAAGATCCTTGGACCAAATGATAGATGTGCTTGGAAGAGCCGCTTTGATAAATGGTTTGGGTTGGAGATTGGGTGAACCCCCCGGGGTTATCCTTAAGTAAAATAGATTGTAGCTAAACTGCCTTCTAAAGAGGGGAGGTGCCATTAACGGCAGGACTTCGGTCTGGTTGAGGGAGCGATTGAGTAAGGTGTGTGAGTCTTCCAGAGCTGAGTTACTCTCAGTAATTGGGGGGAGGGTATTAGTGGGACTAGAAGAGACAAAAAGCCAAGTGATGACAGTGGAGAAGAGAATTTGGGAGGAAATATAGCACCAGTTAAGAGGGTTAGTAACGGCGGCTGACAGACATGCGCAGAGACGTCCTCTTTCATCAGACACTACCGTGAGACACATACATCCTCAGATGCTGTTATGGTGCTGCCCTGCTTAGATTTCTATCAGCTTGACACAAGCTGGGGTCATCTGGAGAGAGGAAACCTCAACTGAGAAAATGCCTCCATCAGTTTAGCCTGAAGAAAAGCCTGGGGGGGCGTTTTCTTGATTCATGATTGATGCAGAAAGGCAATGCTCCCTTCCCCTCCGACAGGTAGTTCTAGGTCATATAATAAAAAAAAAGACTTGACAAACCATGAGATCAAGCCAGTAAGCATCCTCCTCCATGGTCTCTGCTTCAGTTGCTGCCTTCGGGTTCCTATCTTGAGTTCCTACCCTGACTTTCTTTGGCTCTGGACTGAGATTGCGACCCATGCACCAAACAAACCCTTTCTTCCTCAAGTTGTTTTTTGGTCAGAACCAAGGCGATAGAAAGTGCACTAGGAGAGGTTCTATCCAGATGCATATAAAGGAATTCATGTGTGTGTGTGCACACACTACATACTAGTGTTCAAGAAGCCAGCTGTGTTCTCTACGCCACGTGGACACACACACTGGTTTCTATTAATCTAGGTTGGCATCAGAACTGAGATCCAAGATACATCCTGGCTTGCCAGACTGAGCAGGGTGGTGGAGTGTGTGAAGTGACAACATGTCTTACTGTCTTGCATTTGGTGGCCCAAACAGTTAACGTTCTTTCTTTCTATTAATGCTGCATGAACAGTCATTCCCAGGGGCTAGCTCTGCCAGGTGCTGGAATTCACTGAGGAGCAAAGCGTGCCCCCATGGCCTTGTCCTTCTGCCTTTAGGAAGCTTATATCCTCTTGCATGTGGTTAGACACGAAACACTATGGTCCATGGGATAGTTGTCACCATGTCACTAAAGAGACATAGGTCAAGGGACGCATCCATCCTTCAAGGACCTGAAGGAAGTGCAACAGTGTTTGTAAGATAGACAAGGAGAAGAGACTGGCAGAAGAGGAGGCTGGAAGTGGACATGGGTCAGATCGTAAAGAGCCTGTAAAATATTTTCAGGGTTTAAATTTAACTGCAAAAAGCCACTGTTTTTATTTATTTATTTTGTAAGGGGTGGCTTGCTTAGTTTTGTTTTCTAGGAAAACCACTTGGGCTTTAAATAGTGGCAGATGTTTCAGACCTTATAAGTTGAAAGACAACAACGCCCAGGCAGGCCTCTTGACCACAGACCTGTAGATGCAAATCACAAACGACCAAACCAAATGCCTGGGCTTCCTTACAGCCACCCTAGCTTACGGTGCCCAGGCTAAGAATTCCTGGAGATAACTCAATTTAAATTAGCATCTACCAAGTACCTGGCACGTGCCAAGCTAGTGGAGAACCCTCATGCTCATGAAAGTCTCATGGCACATGCAAAACAAGTCTGGTGTTAGTGGTGAAGGGAAGGAGAAAGACATTGTAGAATGCTCTCTATAGTCTCACTATGGAGGGAGCTGGGAGGACTGGCCTTGCCCAATCCCAGCTGCACATCTACAAGATCAGGCCGTTGCCTTCACTTTCAGATAAGAAAGCTAACACGGGGATGCCCCACCCCAGTACTCAAGGCTGCGAGTCGAGTTCATTCTCGGAGGTTATTTCCTAGAAATTTCAGAGGTAAAAGCTTTTTTAGCCAGCAGAAGCATCTCTGGTCCTGGCTATCTGGGGACAACTCAACGGGCCTAAGGCAAGGGTGACTTCAGAGGGGCACGACATGTTCATATGGGTGAGATGAAACATGCTCTTATTCTGCAGGTCCTTGGCTGGGCCCAGCTGTCTTTCTCACCTGCCTGTAGCCACACTAAAGACGGAGATGAAGCTCAAAGCTGTAGGAAGCAGGGAAGAAGAGGTCTGTACACGGGTTCCCATGCTTTAGGTCTCTTAGGGTCAGCTGGACGTGGGAAAACAGCGAGGCAGGAAGAAGTGGCCAAAGGCAACACAGTGTGATAAAAGATTCGATAATTTTCTCTCTTCTTGTGGAGACAGAATCTCACTATCTGTCGCCTTGGCTGGCCTGATAGGGAGCTTGCTGTGTAGACCAGGCAGTCCTTGAACTCAGAGAGATCAGCCTCCCTCTGCCTCCCCAGTGCTGGGATTAAACCAAATTAGAAGCCTAAATTTTTATCATTATTAAAGCTTTATTATAAAGAACTCGCAAATAAATACACACATTAAAATTAAGCAGTCCCAAAGTCTGTATATATCAGTGAATATCTACACAATTAGAATATCCAAGTTTTGAAGTCAGAGCTGTCTGGGCTTAAATGCAAGCTGTGTCATTCAGGAGCCTCAGAACACTGATGGTGTCTGTGTGACCTTGGACCTGCCTATTTGTGTCTCCATTTGCTAATTCGTAAAATGGAGATGATAACAGAGCTTCCCTGGCAAATTGCTGCATGGCTTGATACAATCTCACAATGCATTAGCCCAACGCTGGCACCCTTCACCACATGTTCCATCAATGTTAAACATCACTGGCAATCCTTCACTTCAGAGCCACATCTGCAGGAGGAGGATAATTATACCCCAGGTGTAGACTCTGGGTGGTGGTGGTGGTGGTGGTGGTGGGAAATGAATGATAAAAATGTATGCAAAGTAGCCAGCATCAGCAATGAGCAATGGCCCCATAGATCAAGGGAGCCTGACCCTTGCTTGTGTCAACTCCAGTGTCTCTCCTCCTGAATCTCCATGAGAGAAATCACAGATGTTTTTCCCAACTGCCAATATTTGCTGAAAATCGCTAAGGCTGGTCCTTCACTTTGTCAATTCTTGAGGGAGTAGCTTAGATTGTGTTTGCAACAGCTTCCTGTCTGCATACACACTGGGCTGCTAGGGGAGCCGCAGAATAACAAAATTATGCTCTCCCCAGACAGCAATTCTCCCACATTACTTCACTTTATCAATTACACATGTCTTCTGAGCTGGGTTTTCCCTACCCTGATCACAAAGGGTAATGAGGGGTGAGGGTGGCTCTGGCTATTGTCACAACTGCAGAGTTGCTCCAAGTAGCTCCGAGTCCCTCTGGCAACAAGGATGTTCTCAGAGGCCTGCTGGGAATGGTCAGCTGGGAGATGAAGATGCTTCTCGGTGCCTGGTAGTCACACTCCACCTGGTGCCTGAAGCTGACAACTTGAGCCCTGAAGCCCGTGTGCAGGCTGTCAAGTCAAGTCAGAGACCCACACTGGGACATCAGTGACCTGTGTTCAAGTCAAACCCCATTTTAGTTGCCAGAAACTGACCTTGACTTTCATTCTTCCTTTAGTTTTCCATCCTTTTTTTTTCTGCCTTTCCAAGCAAACCTCCTCTTGACCTCCTCACAGACTCTGTGCCTGGTACCATCTTCTCCTTTCTGGTTCTGGGCTCACACAAGTCAGGCTCCTGTTCACTTATATCTTCCCGTGAGAGAGCTGTGGCCAAGGTCATCAGTGAGCTGTGCTGACAACCTGAGTTTGACCCCTGGAACCCATGAAAAGATGCAAAGAGATTACTTTACAAAGTTGTCTCTTGACCTCCACACATGCTCCTTGGCACCCATATTGGCCCCCCAAACAAATAACAAAAACAGTGACAATAATAATAAAAAAATAAAAGTTTTAGAAAGATCATTCTGTCTGCCATTGGAAAAATACAAATTGAGACAAGGGACTTCTAATGGCCAATCCAAGAAAACCAGTGGTTTCCTTGGAACATTTGGAAGGACTTCTATCATACCACTGTCCTCAAATGAGAGTTGTATTAAAATCAGAGTGCTCACTAGACACCAATGTAGAGAAATCAAATGGGGAACCGGTATTTGTGTCTTTAACAGAAGGGATCATGTTGGTTTTGCTTTCCTTCTGGCTCTTCAAGCTCTTCCTTTCTTCCCACCGGAATCTCCTTTATCAGTTTTTCTAGTCCCTTTTCCTTCCTGACCTTAGGGCTCTCTCTTCACTTCTTTTTACATTAATCCCTATGTGATCTTGTCCCAAGCATCACTTTAAGTAGCATCCACATACTGAAGAGACGGCTCAGAGGGAAAAAAATCCTTGACCTGCAAACATGAGCACCAAGGTTTAGATCTCCAGACCCACACAAAGCCGGATGCAGTGACATGTCTGCAATCACTCCTGTGGTGGCGCCGGAGATGTCCTGGAGCTCAGAGACCAGATGGTCTGGTGTATGCAGTGGAGCACAATAAGAGAGCATGTCTTAAGTAGGATGGAGGGTAGATAGACACCTGCTGTGTCCTCTGACCTCCACATTCCTCCCTGGAATGCGTGACAGATCACACAGCCACGGACACCAAAGGCACACACATCATACTTGTTCTCATACAGATCACACAGCCACGGACACGCAAAGGCACGCACATCATACTTGTTCTCATCATGCTCACACACGTACAGCTAAGGGAAAAATGCTGATGGCGCCAACATTTATTTGAGCTGAAGATGTTGAATGCTGCCCCCTGCCCAGCCTGGTCTCTCCAATCAGATGGCTCATGATCACCTTGACTTGAACATATCCCACATCAAATTATCGATTTCTTTCCCCTTTAAAACTTACCTTTCTTTGTTTTCTATATCACAGTACATGATTTTTTTTCCTGCCTGCTCAGGAGTTAGGATGAATTTTTTGCTTTCTTTTTTTTTCAGTTAACAAAAAGTTACCACCGCTTAAAATATAAGTCCTTCACAAAGTAGAAGGTTGGCTTTTCTTTCTCACCCTTTTCAAATCTCTTTTCTATTTGAAGGCATGTCTAGCACTCACCCGAACAACTCTGAAAGATCCCACTGGTCTCTCTGTCTCCCCAGAAGCCCCTTGACACAATGTATGATTATCAAATGGCAGCCAGAAAGAGTTTTCTAAAATTTTGTTTGTCGTCATCATTACTGATGTGGGGATGGGTGCGGATCCCATGGGGCATGCTTGGAGGTCAGAAGACAACCTTGAGGAACCAGTTCTCCCTTTCCGCCTCTTCATGGGTCTCGTGGTCAAACTCAGGTAGTCAGACTTCTGTAGCAAATGCCTTTACCGGAGCGCCATGATCTTTAAAAAGGAGCCATTAAACCAGGCCTCTCCTCTGCTCCGTTTCTCTAGCGGCTCTTTTGTCTCAGGATGGGCCAGGAAGTCATCATCCTCATCCCAGAGTTTAACGCCGTCTGTGTACTCAATTCCGAGTTTAACGCCGTCTGTGTACTCAACTCCGAGTTTAACGCCGTCTGTGTACTCAACTCTGAGTTTAACGCCATCTGTGTACTCAGCTCCGAGTTTAACGCCGTCTGTGTACTCAACTCCCTTCCTCCTTGCATGTATCTCCTCCCTCATTCTGTGGGTAGCAAGCACTCTTGACTCCTGGCTGTTGGGCACTTCTGACCCTCCCCTCCAGATGTCGGCGCTACAAATGTCCTCACATCTTTCTGATCTTTGCTCAGATGCCTGCCTGCCCTATATGAGACTAGCCTCAGTTTCCTATCCCAGCAATTCCTTTGAAAAACCTGCCTTCTTTCCCCGATGGTTTCCATTTCATCGTTGGACACTGTGGGGATCCTAGCTCGCACTTGTAAGCCCCTCTCAGCTATTCTGAACCTCACTACCCCAGCACCTCAAACTCTTGGGGGGTTCAGTTTGCTTTCGTTGATTCTCTTACTCGTGGTGCTTAGTTTCCTTGTGTGTGGAGTGAACTTCGGGTGCAGCTTCACACACAGTTGGTCTTAATCTGTGGCCTGATTGACCGAAATCCTTCTTAGTTGAAGGTGTGACTCTGAGTGCTAGTGTTGCAGCAGTCAGGGGCCGAGTGGCTGAACCCCAGGAAGGGCGGGTCTGTGAGATGATAGGCAAGGATAGCCGAGCCTTCTGCTCTGCCCACCCCTCCCAGCTGGGGTCCTCCCACCCCTGAATAAAAGAATGAGGAGTGGAGGAGAGCCACCTGGTACCTTAGAAAGTAGGGGCGGATCTGGGAAAGAAGGAGATACAGGCAGATCTTGTCAAGAAATGGGATAGGGCTTGCGGGTGTCTGTCCAGCCCAACAGCAAAGTTTTGACTTCAGCCAATGAAATTATTCTCAATGCTGCTCATGAAGCAAAGCCAATAATACTAATAATAATCAGGAAAGAAACTCAATGAAGTGGTCTTCTCATTGGCTCTTACATATTAGCACACTGGCAAAATGCATAAAAAGCAAGCAAGACATTATAGAGCAGAGATTTTAACTGTACGGGATTCATAGTTTAGAATTATAGTCATGTGACTATAACTATAGCAAGATGTTAACCTGTGTAGTGGTCTGTGACAAGCTCAAGTGAGGATGTTGTAATTTCTGAGTTTTGTCTCCTCTCTTCATTTCAAAGCAAGCAATATTTAAAAACGAGTTGTTGTATTTTTGTGCTTAAGGTATTATCCCAGTCCAATGAGAGAGTTCGTCTGTGAGTTAAAATTTGTGCCTCACAAACAAAAGAGAGTGCTTTGCTGTTTACATCCTGCTACACTGTTTTGAAAATGCTGTGCATCCCCACGGTGACAGAATGGCAGTTGTCGAAGCTTAGTGGCTTTCACTGTCACTGTCACAGAGCAGTCATTGTTTATTTACAAGTGCCACTTTAAATACAGGCCTGTGTAGCATCATGGGAGATGCAGACAGAAACTGCTCCTGAATCGGCTTCTACCCTCCTGAATGCGGAGCATTCTGGGAACGATCATGTATATTATCCTATGGTGTATATTTCCTGACTCTGTTCCAGACTGCTTGAGGAAGACTCTGTTCATTGGGGGATAAGAATTCAAAAGGGCAAGTTTGGTGATTCATGCCTGTAATCCTAGTATTTTAAGGTATGGGATCAGGAGTTCAAGTTCATCTATGGCCACATAGCAAGTTTGAGGTCAGTGTGGGGTATATGGAACTTGTCTTAAAAAAATCTAGGGGGAGGAGCTAAGTTGAATATATCTGTTATATATGCATGTATTAAATATATGTGTATAGCAAAACTTAACATCAACCATCTGATGGCAATTGTTGGCATTTATTAGCAAAATTATGTTTGGGAAAGAAGGCTTGTTCCCACATATAATTTATAGAACTGAAAGCACCTGGCGATGATCAAGAGCTTAGGTGTTGGTTTTCCTTTTTTTTAAATTTTTTTACATTTAATTATTCATTATGTATACAATATTCTGTCTGTGTGTCTGCCTGTAGGCCAGAAGAGGGCAT